>CM042333.1:31128506-31131006 GCA_023566125.1 Zingel zingel | reverse complement strand
CAGACAAACTGCGACGCATCTGGGAGCCCACGTACACGTAAGAGTCGGGACCGCGTGGGACGTGTTTGATCGTTTAGTTTCACAGACGTTTCACAGAGATGTTGTGTTTTTTGCTTCCTACAGGATAATGTACAGAGAGCTGAAGGACTCTGACAAAGAGAAGGAGAGCGGAAAGATGGTGAGTCACACTTCTTGTTGTCATAGGGCTCCTATCTTTCACCCCGCGCAACGCAACGCAAGGCCCGACCCAAGTGTCTTTGCTAGTTTAAGACTGACGCAGTTGTCAGTTTCCCGTCCAGCGCCCACGTCGTTTAAATAACAAATGCACCTGCACCCATCTGTGGCCCATGGTCTTACAGGGAGGTGTGTTCAGGTGCATTCTGGGCGTGCTGGTCTTACAGGGAGGTGTGTTCAGGTGCATTCTGGGCGTGCTGGTCTTACAGGGAGGTGTGTTCAGGTGCATTCTGGGCGTGCTGGTCTTACAGGGAGGTGTGTTCAGGTGCATTCTGGGCGTGCTGGTCTTACAGGGAGGTGTGTTCAGGTGCATTCTGGGCGTGCTGGTCTTACAGGGAGGTGTGTTCAGGTGCATTCTGGGAGTATTGCTATCTTGAGGCAGCGGGAAGTGATGGCACCATTGACCAACAAAAACCTGGTCTAAAGTCAATAACGCAGCATTTCATTGTTATTTTAACAGAGCATTAGTAAAATGCTCCTAGGCTCGTGCACAGCACACACACACACACACACACACACACACACACACACACACACACACACACACACACACACACACACACACACACACACACACACACAGGGACGCACAGCAGCACACACATGCAGAAGATTACAAATAAAAATATTACGGTGCAAATCCTCCATCATAACAGCAATGCTCCAAGGTCAAAACGCGCCTGGCTTTTAAAGGGAATGGGAGATGATCTCTGATTGGTTGATTGCATGTTACACCCAGAACACACCTCTGATTAATGAAGACCCTAAGTCCAACCCTTTAGAACCATGACCCGGCGCACGGACCCTTTTTTCTGACGTCAAACTAGCAACAGTGGATTTGGACACGCCCTGAACACACCTGCACCAGGCGCCTCACGCCGTGACCTCATCGTTGAAATAGGGCCCGTAGTTGTATTACTGAACCTGTCAGAGACACAAACTTTTTTGAGTTTCTGAAAAATCCCAGATTAAAACTCAACCTCTGATCTTTTTGCTTCCGCTCTCTCCTCCAGGATTTATGTGAACACAGTCTCAGTATATCGGGGGGTCGTTCTGGTGGCCAGAGTCCGATCTCGCTCTCGGCCAATCAGAGCAGTGAGATCCTGTGCGTGGCGCGGGAGATGGCGCAGGCGAAGGCGGGCTGCAGCCAGAACGCCTGCGGGGTCGAGGACGTCCTGCAGCTGCTGCGCATCCTCTACATCATCGGAGGAGACGGAGCCTCCAACGCACGCACTCTGCAGGAGGGTAGGAACACACAGAGAGACACACACACACACACACACACACACACACACACACACGCACACACAAAGAGACAGAGAGACTGGCTTTATACACGCTAAAAGTCCTGATTATTTACATGGGGTCTGGTGGAGATATGCTGGCTCTATACACGCTAAAAGTCCTGATTATTTACATGGAGTCTGGTGGAGATATGCTGGCTCTATACATGCTAAAAGTCCTGATTATTTACATGGAGTCTGGTGGAAATATGCTGGCTCTATACATGCTAAAAGTCCTGATTATTTACATGGAGTCTGGTTGAAATATGCTGGCTCTATACATGCTAAAAGTCCTGATTATTTACATGGAGTATGGTGGAGATATGCTGGCTCTATACACGCTAAAAGTCCTGATTATTTACATGGAGTCTGGTGGAGATATGCTGGCTCTATACACGCTAAAAGTCCTGATTATTTACATGGAGTCTGGTGTAGTTTGGTGATGGTGATTTCGGGGCTGTTTCATGTTAAACTAAAAGGATCTTCCTCTTTAACTAAGAGGTCTATCTCTGTAGGGATCCATCCCATAATGTTGTCAGACACTTAGAATAATATCTGATCTATACTTTCTGATGTCACTGTATATTTGTAATTTATAAGTTTGTTTTTGTGCAGATTTTGACGAGTTGCAGTTCAACGCGTCTCCAGAGGAGTTCACCAGTAAGAAGATCACAACAAAGATTCTGCAGCAGATCGAGGTCAGTTCAGAAAACATTTCCCGTCCAAAGAAAGCCGATTTTCGGGGGGGGGGGGGGGTCCGAGACCCGGTGCTAATACGGCACCGGTGCCTTAACAACCGTTATCTACCGGACCGAATAGCAATGCAGATTTCGGTGCCTTATTTAGGTGCCCCTTAAATGCCTACGCTTCTCTCTGATGCTCCGAAAACGGACGTTAGAGGGAACTGAAACATGGACGCACGGGCCGCTAGTTACGGTAACACTACACTTGACAGCAGCTAACGTTAGCCTACCGTTTTTTCA
>CM042333.1:31118506-31123506 GCA_023566125.1 Zingel zingel | reverse complement strand
TCAACATTTTTCTGACTCTTTTTCCGACATTTTGCGACTTTTTCAATGTTTTGGGGCTTTTTCCGACATTTTGCGACTTTTTCAATGTTTTGGGGCTTTTTCCCGACATTTTTAGCGACTTTTTCAATGTTTTGGGCCTTTTTCCGACATTTTGTGACGATTTCAATGTTTTGGGCCTTTTTCCCAAAATTTTTTGTGACTATTTCAATGTTTTGGGTCTTTATTCCAACATTTTTCAACTTTTTCAATGTTTTGGGGCTTTTTCCCAAAACAATTTGTGACTATTTCAATGTTTTGGGGCTTTTTTCCAACATTTTTAGCGACTTTTTCAATGTTTTTGGCCTTTTTCCCAATTTTTTTTTGTGACTATTTCAATGTTTTGGGGCTTTTTTTCAACATTTTTCGACTTTTTCAATGTTTTGGGGCTTTTTCCCCGACATTTTTTGTGACTATTTCAATGTTTTGGGGCTTTTTTCTGATATTTTTAGCGACTTTTTCAATGTTTTGGGCCTTTTTCCCAATTTTTTTTGTGAGTTTTTCAATGTTTTGGGGCTTTTCCCCGACATTTTTAGCGACTTTTTCAATGTTTTGGGCCTTTTTCCCAAATTTTTTTGTGACTTTTTCAATGTTTCTTAATGTTTTTGGGGCTCTTTCTAAAGTTTTTATGTCTTCTTTCAGAGTTTTTGACAGGTTTTTTTCATTGTTTTTGCTGCTTTTCCTAACATTTCTCATTTTCTTTCTTGTTTTTAAATTATTTTATTTTATTTTTTTTACGTTTTCAGCTCTTATTTCTACGTCCCATATTTTCTGTTATAAAAAAAACTTTGAAAAGGGGTCAGACTTGACCTGAGGACAACAGTTGTGAGAGACTTGGTGAAACTCTGTATACCAGCATTTTAGGCACTATCGGAGGCTTTTCCGATAGTGGCATTGGTATCTAACCATCTGTAGTGCCTCCTCTGCAGTAATCTGATCCCCGTCCCGTGTCTGTGCGTTTCAGGTGGACCTGGGCGGCGGCCTGAAGCCTCCCGGTTTCTACGTGCAGCGGTCCTGCGGCCTGTTCCCGGCGCCGTTCCCCCAGGACAGCGAGGAGCTGGATCGGATATCCAAACTCTTCCACTTCCTGGGCGTCTTCCTGGCAAAGTGCATCCAGGACAACCGTCTGGTGGACCTGCCGGTCTCGCAGCCGTTCTTCAAGCTGCTATGCATGGGCGACATCAAGTCCAACATGAGCAAGCTGCTGTACACGGGCCGCGGCTCGCCGCACGGCCCCGACGGCGACAGGTCCTACCAGCAGCCCTTCCTGCTGCTGTCGGAGCTGCAGTCGGAGGCGTCCACCGAGGAGAGCCAGGAGACCTACTCCGTGGGCAGCTTCGACGAAGACTCCAAGTCTGAGTTCATCATGGATCCGCCCAAACCCAAACCGCCCGCCTGGTACCACGGCATCCTCACCGCGGACGACTTCCAGCTCGTCAACCCGCACAGGTGAGACAGTCGGAGGCTGCAGCTGCTCTTCTTCACGCTACGGAACGTCTCTCTCTCTCTCTCTCTCTCTCTCCCTCTGTCTCTCTCTTCCTTTGCTCTCTCTCCTTCTGTCTCTCTCTCGCTCTCTCTCTCCCTCTGTCTCTCTCTCTCTCCCTCTGTCTCTCTCTCTCTCCCTCTGTCTCTCTCTCTCTCCCTCTGTCTCTCTCTCTCTCCTTCTGTCTCTCTCTCTCTCTCCCTCTGTCTCTCTCTTCCTCTGCTCTCTCTCCTTCTGTCTCTCTCTCTCTCTCTCCTTCTGTCTCTCTCTCTCTCTCCCTCTGTCTCTCTCTTCCTCTGCTCTCTCTCCTTCTGTCTCTCTCTCTCTCTCTCTCTCCTTCTGTCTCTCTCTCTCTCTTCCTCTGCTCTCTCTCCCTCTGTCTCTCTCTCCCTCTCTCCCTCTGTCTCTCTCTTCCTCTGCTCTCTCTCCCTCTGTCTCTCTCTTCCTCTGCTCTCTCTCCTTCTGTCTCTCTCTCTCTCTCCTTCTGTCTCTCTCTCTCTCTCCTTCTGTCTCTCTCTCTCTCTCCTTCTGTCTCTCTCTCTCTCTCCTTCTGTCTCTCTCTCTCTTCCTCTGCTCTCTCTCTCTCCCTCTGTCTCTCTCTCCTTCTGTCTCTCTCTCTCTCTCCTTCTGTCTCTCTCTCTCTTCCTCTGCTCTCTCTCTCTCCTTCTGTCTCTCTCTCTCTTCCTCTGCTCTCTCTCTCTCCCTCTGTCTCTCTCTCCCTCTGTCTCTCTCTCCTTCTGTCTCACTCTCTCTCTCCCTCTCTCTCTCTCTCCCTCTGTCTCTCTCTCCCTCTGTCTCTCTCTCTCCTTCTGTGTCTCTCTCTCTCTCTCCCTCTGCTCTCTCTCCCTCATTCACTCATTGAAGAAATAGAGGAGACGCTAAATATAATTTTGTAGCTTAATATTTTGAAATGAAGCTTCGTAATAAACTATTTGAAACAGGAAAAGTAAAAACCTTACGTCATGCGTTTACCCGGCGGTTGCATTTCTCTCCCCTCCGTCTTACGTTGTTCTCTGCTCGTGACTTCTCTCGGTGCAGGGCGAGTTTCCTGAAGGAAGTGAAGGATCTGTCGGTGAAGAGGAGGCAGATTCTGTCCAGTAAGAGTTTATCTGAAGATGAGAAGAACACCAGACTGCAGGACCTGATGCTGAGGAACCCGCTGGGCTCCGGCCCGCCGCTCAGCATCGACGACCTCGGGTAAAACGCCCTTTACGGCGCCTCATATCACTTTACCGCATTACTTTACATCACTTTACGGCACCTTATATCACTTTACATCACTTTACAGCGCCTTATATCACTTTACATCACTTTACATCACTTTACGGCGCCTTACATCACTTTACATCACTTTACATCACTTTACGGCGCCTCACATCACTTTACATCACTTTACGGCGCCTCACATCACTTTACATCACTTTACGGCACCTCACATCACTTTACATCACTTTACGGCACCTTATATCACTTTACATCACTTTACATCACTTTACGGCACCTTACATCACTTTACATCACTTTACGGCGCCTCATATCACTTTACATCACTTTACGGCACCTTATATCACTTTACCACATCACTTTACATCACTTTACGGCACCTTATATCACTTTACATCACTTTACGGCACCTTATATCACTTTACCACATCACTTTACATCACTTCATGGCACCTTATATCACTTTACGGCACCTTATATCACTTTACATCACTTTACGGCACCTTATATCACTTTACATCACTTTACGGCACCTTATATCACTTTACATCACTTTACGGCACCTTATATCACTTTACCACATCACTTTACATCACTTTACGGCACCTTATATCACTTTACATCACTTTACGGCACCTTATATCACTTTACCACATCACTTTACATCACTTCATGGCACCTTATATCACTTTACCGCATTACTTTACATCACTTTACGGCACCTTATATCACTTTACCGCATTACTTTACATCACTTTACGGCACCTTACATCACTTTACGGCACCTTACATCACTTTACATCACTTTACGGCACCTTATATCACTTTACATTACTTTACATCACTTTACGGCACTTTACGGCACCTTACATCACTTTACGGCACCTTACATCACTTTACATCACTTTACGGCACCTTATATCACTTTACATTACTTTACATCACTTTACGGCACTTTACGGCACCTTACATCACTTTACGGCACCTTATATCACTTTACATTACTTTACATCACTTTACGGCACTTTACGGCACCTTACATCACTTTACGGCACCTTACATCACTTTACGGCACCTTATATCACTTTACCGCATTACTTTACGGCACATGTCAGTGTTTCCTCTAGATTTAGTTTTTTAGGTACGTCAGAGTACGGGCTTATCTGCTAACGTTAGCTACCGGCCGTTACCTGGAAACCATCCAGCAAATAGACGGTACCGTGGGGTGATTCACCGTCACCGCTCATCTTACAGATTAACCAAACTAACCGCTGAGTGAACGTTACTCGCTACGTTTCTCACTCGCTACGTTTCTCAACGTTAGCTAACGTTAGCTAACGTTAGCTAACGTTAGCTACCGTTAGCTAACGTTAGCTAACGTTAGCTTCTCGTCTCATCTGGGGTCTGATAAACAGGAAATTCATCCACTTCAGCGTCCACAACGCCATGTTGTAGCCGTCATATTTATCACTTATTGTGTGATGTCGCACACATCTGAGACTTTTGGTCTCCGGTAACGTGAAGACGGCGTCCGTCTACAGAGAGACGGACGCCGTCTCTCGACGCCGTCTACAGAGAGACGGCGTCCGTCTGTAGACGGCGTCCGTCTGTAGACGGCGTCCGTCTACAGAGAGACGGACGCCGTCTACAGACGGACGCCGTCTCTCTGTAGACGGCGTCCGTCTACAGAGAGACGGACGCCGTCTCTCTGTAGACGGCGTCCGTCTACAGAGAGACGGACGCCGTCTACAGACGGACGCCGTCTACAGACGGACGCCGTCTACAGAGAGACGGACGCCGTCTCTCTGTAGACGGCGTCCGTCTACAGAGAGACGGACGCCGTCTACAGACGGACGCCGTCTACAGAGAGACGGACGCCGTCTCTCTGTAGACAGACGCCGTCTACAGAGAGACGGACGCCGTCTCTCTGTAGACGGTCTACAGAGAGACGGACGCCGTCTCTCTGTAGACGGACGCCGTCTACAGAGAGACGGACGCCGTCTCTCTGTAGACGGACGCCGTCTACAGACGGACGCCGTCTACAGAGAGACGGACGCCGTCTCTCTGTAGACGGACGCCGTCTCTCTGTAGACGGACGCAGTCTACAGAGAGACGGCGTCCGTGACGGTGTCCGTCTACAGTGAGACGGCGTCCGTCTACAGAGAGACGGCGTCCGTCTACAGAGAGACGGCGTCCGTCTACAGAGAGACGGCGTCCGTCTACAGTGAGACGGCGTCCGTCTACAGAGAGACGGCGT
>CM042333.1:31108506-31113506 GCA_023566125.1 Zingel zingel | reverse complement strand
GGACGCCACAGACTCCAGCTACCCGTCTGTCAACACGTGCGTTCACTACCTGAAGCTTCCCGAGTACTCCTCGGAGGACATCATGCGAGAGCGTCTGCTAGCTGCCACCATGGAGAAAGGCTTCCACCTCAACTGACGCCCGCCCTCCGCCACACTGAGCATGCTCCTCAAGTCCGTCTCGCCGCTGCCCCGCCCGCCCGCCGCGTGACTGACCGATCAGACGGCCAATCAGAGCCAGCCGACTGACTGACTGACTGACTGCTGGAGGGCGAGGAGGAGGAATTATGTTGCAGAATAAAATGAAAGAAAAGCTCACATCCTTAACCCCTCGCCTCCTTCCCTTGGCTCCTTTGTCTTCATCCTTTTCCTCACCTATAGTGCTGAGAGTGTGTGTGTGTGTGTGCGTGCGTGCGCGTATTGTCTTCGTGTGTGTGTGTGTGTGTGTGCGCGTGCAGACTTTCCTCCTCCCGTCTGTCCTCAGTTTAGTGCCTGGTTTGACTCGTAGCTTCTGTTTTCAGTTCCTCCTCCTTCCAACAATCATGCTTCTTTTCCCTTCCCCTCTTCTTTTGTTTTTGTTGTTATTTTTATTTTTCGCTTTGTTTCCGTGTGTGTGCGACAGTTTTTGGGTTGTTTCTGACCGGCTGTAGAGGTTTAAAGGTCAGCGTGCATTTGGTGTTCTTTTACGTTAACGATGAAGCTATAGAGACAAAAAAATAAAAAAAGAAGAAACACTGGTTGTGTGCGAGGCACATCTGAAGAGAAAAAGCTCTGCTCTCCCTCTTGTATTTTCTTTGTATATTATTATAAACATTTATTTAACTCAAGTTGCAGTTTGAGGTAAACAGATATTTTCAAATGTGTATGCTCCAAAAAAATAATCATTAAAATGTTTGCAAAGTATGAAGTAAAGCCGGAGTCCTGTGGTCTTTTGTTTTGGTATTTTGGAGCCTCTTTATTATCTGCTCTAGGATATCAGCGTTTCCTCCTGATTTTGTAGTGTATCAGAAATGGGGCTGTACAACAAGTAGAGCTATTCGGAGGTTATTGGACCCGTCCACTTTAACAACAAGTAGAACTATTCAGAGGTTATTGGACCCGTCCAGAACAACAAGTAGAACTATTCAGAGGTTATTGGGCCCGTCCACTTTAACAAGTAGAACTATTCAGAGGTTATTGGACCCGTCCACTTTAACAACAAGTAGAACTATTCAGAGGTTATTGGACCCGTCCACTTTAACAACAAGTAGAACTATTCAGAGGTTATTGGACCCGTCCACTTTAACAACAAGTAGAACTATTCAGAGGTTATTGGACCCGTCCACTTTAACAACAAGTAGAACTATTCAGAGGTTATTGGACCCGTCCACTTTAACAACAAGTAGAACTATTCAGAGGTTATTGGACCCGTCCAGTTTAACGAGTAGAACTATTCAGAGGTTATTGGACCCGTCCAGTTTAACGAGTAGAACTATTCAGAGGTTATTGGACCCGTCCACTTTAACAAGAAGTAGAACTATTCAGAGGTTATTGGACCCGTCCAGTTTAACAAGTAGAACTATTCAGAGGTTATTGGACCCGTCCACTTTAACAAGTAGAACTATTCAGAGGTCATTGGACCCGTCCACTTTAACAAGTAGAACTATTCAGAGGTCATTGGGCCCGTCCAGTTTATCAACAAGTAGAACTATTCAGAGGTCATTGGACCCGTCCAGTTTAACAAGTAGAACTATTCAGAGGTTATTGGACCCGTCCACTTGAACAACAAGTAGAACTATTCAGAGGTTATTGGACCCGTCCAGTTTAACAACAAGTAGAACTATTCAGAGGTTATTGGACTCGTCCACTTTAACAAGTAGAACTATTCAGAGGTTATTGGACCCGTCCAGTTTATCAACAAGTAGAACTATTCAGAGGTTATTGGACCCGTCCAGTTTAACAAGTAGAACTATTCAGAGGTCATTGGGCCCGTCCAGTTTAACAAGTAGAACTATTCAGAGGTTATTGGACCCGTCCACTTTAACAACAAGTAGAACTAAAAGAAACACTGAATATAATATGTTCCAAAATTATGTGAAATTGCAAGTTTTTTATTTAAAAACATCACCTTAAATCCCCCGCCAAATACATGCAACTTAAAGGAGAATTCCGGTCGATTTCAACCCGTAGCTCTGTTGTTTGTAAATGCGGAGTGCTGTCAGTAGCAAAAAAAACTAAACCAATCGGTGCTGCCTACACCGTGCTATCCTCCTGCTAGCGTTAGCACCCAACAGGCTTAAACAGGGCAAGTTTTAAACCCGTTTTAAGCCTCTAAACATGCTCGAAATGTCATTACAAGTGCCTCCCCATGTGCAGTGATTCCTTCCGAGGGAACACAGAGAATCTGACTGGAATATTGGATTTTATGAGTTCGACAATCGACTAGTGTGGACTTGACCAGAAAACAGGAAATAAACAGAGGTATGTGCACTGGCTGGATTAACACGACTTTTAAGCCTTTCTGTCACATTGACTGCAGTCAGATTCACTGTGTTCCCTCGGAAGGAATCACTGCACATGGGGAGGCACTTTGAATGACATTTCGAGCATGTTTAGAGGCTAAAAACACGTTTAAAACTTGCCCTGTTTAAGCCCGCTGGGTGCTAACGCTAGCAGGAGGATAGCACGGTGTAGGCAGCACCGATTGTTATCGGATTCTTTGCTACTGTCAGTAGTTTTCCAAACAACAGAGCTACGTGTTGAAATTGACTGGAATTCTCCTTTAAGTCTTCATTTAGACCTGGGCTGTCAAACTCAATTTCCCAGAGGGCCACACTGGAAAAAGAGACTCACATCAAGGGCCAGACGTGTAGAGTTTGTTGACATGCTTTTATTTCATCGAAAAAGTTAAATATCTTTGACTCAGTGATTGCACGTCTCATATAGTCTTCTCTAAAGTCCCAAAGCCATCCAAGTATGCTACCACACAGCTGACTCAACAAGCTCTTTCACCGCCGGAAGATGCTAACCGCGTCCCTTCGAGCGTGAAGTGGACTCAGCCGTCGGCCATCTTGTCGAGGGCGGCGAGCGGAGCCAGGACGCGGTTCTTGTTGGTCTCGACCACGCGTCCGTTCTGGATCATCTCGTCCAGGATGATGTGGACCCGGTCCAAGTTAAACATGATCTGAAGACGCCGAGTCAGAGAAACAACACAGACAGGAAGGAGGGGCTCGCAGACAGGAAGGAGGGGCTGACAGACAGGAAGGAGGGGCTCACAGACAGGAAGGAGGGGCTCACAGGCAGGAAGGAGGGGCTGACAGACAGGAAGGAGGGGCTCAGAGACAGGAAGGAGGGGCTGACAGACAGGAAGGAGGGGCTGACAGACAGGAAGGAGGGGCGGACAGAAAGGAAGGAGGGGCTCAGAGACAGGAAGGAGGGGCTCACAGACAGGAAGGAGGGGCTCACAGACAGGAAGGAGGGGCTAACGGACAGGAAGGAGGGGCTGACAGACAGGAAGGAGGGGCTGACGGACAGGAAGGAGGGGCTGACAGACAGGAAGGAGGGGCTGACAGACAGGAAGGAGGGGCTCACAGACAGGAAGGAGGGGCTGACAGACAGGAAGGAGGGGCTCAGAGACAGGAAGGAGGGGCTGACGGACAGGAAGGAGGGGCTGACGGACAGGAAGGAGGGGCTCAGAGACAGGAAGGAGGGGCTCAGAGACAGGAAGGAGGGGCTGACAGACAGGAAGGAGGGGCTCAGAGACAGGAAGGAGGGGCTGACAGACAGGAAGGAGGGGCTCAGAGACAGGAAGGAGGGGCTGACAGACAGGAAGGAGGGGCTGACAGACAGGAAGGAGGGGCTCACAGACAGGAAGGAGGGGCTCACAGACAGGAAGGAGGGGCTCAGAGACAGGAAGGAGGGGCTAACGGACAGGAAGGAGGGGCTGACGGACAGGAAGGAGGGGCTAACGGACAGAGAGCAGCTGTGATTGGTCGGTTAAAGGATACGTCCAGTTCACTCTGTCAGGAGACAAACACAAAGATATTTAACCCCATACTATCCACTATTAAAGGTTTGACTTTTATATTCAAATTGTAGAAAAATAACTTTAAAGTCTGAACTCACCACGCGGCTGAAGTATTTATCCAAAACCTCCACAAAGTTATGAACCAGCTCGTAGACGGACAGCTCGTTCTGCGGAGACCAATCACAGCCGTGTAAAGACTTTAACCCTAAGCCTGTCATTACACACGCACAGGCACGCACGCACGCACGCACGCACGCGCGCGCACGCACGCACACACACACACACACACACACACACACACACACACACACACACACACACACACACACACACACACACACACACACACACACACACACACACACACACACACATTTTCCCGATTTATTAAAAAGATGAATATAACATATTCCTTTGAATGATGATAGAGTATAATTGAATTAATTAATTAAAGAGTGCAGATGTTAGTGCAGATGTCGGGGCAGATGTCGGAGCAGATGTTAGGCAGATGTCGGTGCAGATGTTAGGGCAGATGTCGGGGCAGATGTCGGGGCAGATGTTAGGGCAGATGTCGGGGCAGATGTCGGAGCAGATGTCGGAGCAGATGTCGGGGGCAGATGTTAGGGCAGATGTCGGTGCAGATGTCGGTGCAGATGTTAGGGCAGATGTCGGTGCAGATGTTAGGGCAGATGTCGGGGCAGATGTCGGTGCAGATGTTAGGGCAGATGTTAGGGCAGATGTCGGGGCAGATGTCGGGGCAGATGTCGGGGCAGATGTCGGTGCAGATGTTAGGGCAGAGGTCGGGGCAGATGTTAGGGCAGATGTCGGTGCAGATGTTAGGGCAGATGTTAGGGCAGATGTCGGTGCAGATGTTAGGGCAGATGTTAGGGCAGATGTTAGGACAGATGTCGGGGCAGATGTCGGTGCAGTTGTTAGGGCAGATGTCGGTGCAGATGTTAGGGCAGATGTCGGGGCAGATGTTAGGGCAGATGTTAGG
>CM042333.1:31098506-31103506 GCA_023566125.1 Zingel zingel | reverse complement strand
TACACGCTAAAAGTCCTGATTATTTACATGGAGTCTGGTGGAAATATGCTGGCTCTATACACGCTAAAAGTCCTGATTATTTACATGGAGTCTGGTGGAAATATGCTGGCTCTATATACGCTAAAAGTGCTGATTATTTACATGGAGTCTGGTGGAAATATACTGGCTCTATACACGCTAAAAGTCCTGATTATTTACATGGAGTCTGGTGGAGATATGCTGGCTCTATAAAACGCTAAAAGTGCTGATTATTTACATGGAGTCTGGTGGAAATATGCTGGCTCTATACACGCTAAAAGTCCTGATTATTTACATGGAGTCTGGTGGAAATATGCTGGCTCTATACACGCTAAAAGTCCTGATTATTTACATGGAGTCTGGTGGAGATATGCTGGCTCTATACACGCTAAAAGTACTGATTATTTACATGGAGTCTGGTGGACGGAAATTGAAGGTGTGCATTTGCCCATTAACGTTACATTGCAGCTTGTTTTGGACATGGGAATATAGATTTCGGGTTGAAAAAAAACCACCTAAATTACCCTTTAGTTGTCCTTTCTACTCATTCTATTTCTTTGTTTCCTACTTTCCCTTTGCATTGAACGTTACAAAGGTGGATGACAGAGGGGGAAAAAAGCAGGATGGATATTTCCCGTCATGCAGCGCGACTGGGTTCTCCCTCCGTAATCATCGGATCCAGGGAGAGAGAGAGAGAGAGAGAGAGAGAGAGAGAGAGAGCAGTAATGGCGGCCGGTTAGAGCCACACACAAACACCGCGTCCGCAATCAGCCCCACTCACCGCAGCCCTCCGGGGGCAGCCAGCCTCGCACACCGCGGTGGAGCCAGCGTGACAGACACGGAGCGGAGACACGGGCTTTAGGAGGGGACGGGAATCATTCAGCGGAGCGTGGCTGCTTCTTGTTTCCTTCTACTTTTCTAAAAAAAAAAACAAAAAAAAACAAAAAAAAAACATGGATGAGCAGCCCGGGGGAGGAGGGGTCGGAGCCCCGAGACAGCCGCCGTCGCAGCAGCAAGGGAGCAACAGCAGCGGCGCTAATCCGTCGATCGGAGGCGGAGGTGGAGGTGGAGGCGGAGGTGGAGGCGGAGGTGGAGGAATCATGGTCCCTCACCAACAAGACGAGCTGCCCCGGCCACAGCAGCAGTACACCATCCCGGGCATCCTGCACTACATCCAGCATGAGTGGGCCCGGTTTGAGATGGAGAGAGCGCACTGGGAAGTGGAGAGGGCCGAGCTCCAGGTTAGCACAATTAGCTTAGCAGTGATTTTGGCTAACCCCAAGCTAACAACAGCTAACGTTACGTTACCGTGACGACAGTTAAGTTCAACGCAAGGCACCAAAATGACTAGTTAAGTTTAGGAAACATATCGTGGTTTGGATTAATACATCCCCGGTGAACGAGCTCTTATTTACTGGATGAGAGTAATACAATTATATTATTTTGTTAGCATAGATTTAGCGTAATTTTGCGTAAGTTCCGGCCGTAGATGTATCCATTCTAGCCACAACCGGCCGTAGATGTATCCCTTCTAGTCACAACCGTTACCGTTACCGTGTAATTAAAGCTGTTATGAAGCCCACGTTATCTTTTCATCTTCACATTGTAGTTTCTAATTACCGTCCGTAAAATTGTCGTTAACGGTCACAGCTAACTAAATGTTTTGTAACCTAACGTTAGCTGGCTAAGTGGCTAAGCTAACGTTAGCTGGCTAAGTGGCTAAGCTAACGGGTCAGAGCAGCTTCGGTTACCGTTAGCTCAACTGGAGCTAGTTAGCCGTTAGCTTCACAGCGCTGTCACAACTGTAAACTTCTTTCTTTTTTCTTTCTTTTCATCTTTATTGTAACTTATACAAGTTATATGGAGGCCCATTTTCTCCAATGTGATGAGAGAAAAAGATCTTAAAAGCCATTTTGAATGACCTAGTATCTTAAAAACAATGAGAAACTTTCTCAAAATAATGAAATGTCAATATTTTGAGGAAGCTAGCTAGCTTAGATCTGTTCATTCAGCTGTGTGTGTGTGTGTGTGTGTGTGTGTGTGTGTGTGTGTGTATAGAGCTGGGCAATATATCGATTATTATATCTATCGTGATATGAGACTAGATTTTGGATATCGTGATATGACATAAGTATCTTTTCCTGGTTTTAAAGGCTGCATTACAGTAAAGTGATGTACTTTTCTGATCTTACCAGACTGGTCTAGCTGTTCTGTTATTTGCCTTTTCCCCACTTAGACATTACGTCCACATTACTGATGATTATCTAAAATCTAAGTGTGAAAATATTTTGTTAAAGCCCCAATTGTCAACCCTAGAATATCTCCGCGATATTGATATCGAGATATTTGGTCAAAAAATATCGTGATATCTGATTTTCTCCATATCGCCCAGCTGTGTGTGTGTGTCTCTCTCTGTGTGTGTGTGTGTGTGTGTGTGTGTGTGTGTGTGTGTGTGTCTCTCTCTGTGTGTGTGTGTGTGTGTGTCTCTCTCTCTCTGTGTGTGTGTGTGTGTGTGTGTGTGTGTGTGTGTGTGTGTGTGTGTGTGTGTGTGTGTGTGTGTGTGTGTGTGTGTGTGTGTGTGTGTGTGTGTGTGTGTGTTGGAAGGAGTTCATGTCTTTGTCATAACACACCCTGCAGCAGGCAGACTGAAGTGTGTGTGTGTGTGTGTGTGTGTGTGTGTGTGTGTGTGTGTGTGTGTGTGTGTGTGTGTGTGTGTGTGTGTGAGAGATGACAGGGTCTCAGTACACATTGTTTGCTCTGCTCTAACTTGTTGCGTTGGGCCTCTGGATGCCTTCAGCATGACTCCGCCAGAGTTCTGATAAGCGGCGAACACACACAGACGAAGGTGTTGACATTCCTGCCTGTTAACACAGACTGTAGGAGCAGAGCCAACAAGCTGTAAAAGGTCTTAATGGTAGTATATTTGTATAAGTTGGGTGTAATGCCTTTATTCAATACTACAGCTTGGACAAGAAAGGGGAGAGAGAAGGGGGGGGTAACATGCAGCAAAGGGCCGCAGGTCGGAACCGAACCCGTGGCAGCTGCTGCGGGCGAGGATTGAGCCTCTGTATATGGGCGCACGCTCTACCAGGTGAGCTAACCAGGCGCCCATTTCTGCACAGCAGTCACACAGCTGATTATCCAGCTAAAAGTCACAATTTGTTTTTGAATTGTTTCTGCTCTAAAGTAGACAAACAGCCAGGTAAATACTCGTCTTATTCTCAGCACTTCGCAGAGCGGCGTCCAGCGTTTCTAATGTTTTCCAAACATCCCAGTCATACAACAGTACATCCCAAAAACGCCTCGATAACTGTCGTAAAATCCCATCTGTGTCGACAAGACAAACCTGTTATTTGTCTAATTTGCCTAATCTTTTAAAGATTATTTGTGGGGGGTTTTCCCTTTTTATTTTAGACTGACAGTGGATAGACAGGGAAGGTGGGAGAGAGATGGGGGATGACGGGCAGCAAAGGGCAGCAAATCGGACTCGAACCTGCGCCGCTGCAAAGGCCTCAGCCTACAAGGGGTGCACGCTCTTACTGGGTGAGCTAGAGGTCGCTACTAATATGTCTAATCTTAACACTTCTTCAGATGCGATCGTCTGAAAGAACTGAACGGAGAAACAAGTGATAGTTTGGACTGTCTTATAACTGGCAAAGGGCTTCGTTTTTGACTCGTTTTGAAGCGCTGACCAAAGGTTACATGTGTTATGTGTGACTTTGTTGGGACTTCTCGCTCATTACATTCTCCTTTTTTTTTGCCAAATAGTTCATGTGACGTGTAACTGTGAATTAGTATCCATATTCATTTGATAGATGTGACGGTTGGTGGTGTTTTTGTTGGTCGTTTCTCCAGCAAAGGAAATAATGTGATGGGTTCAGTTTGCTGTGTAAACTGGGCCGAGTCTCTTCAGACCGCTTTAACTGTAACTGTGATGATTTAACTGTAGAATCACAGATGTTTAAAGCTGCACAGGAAGCAGCTTTTATGGCCCAGGCTCGTTAAAAGGACCTGAGATGTAAAATATTGATGCTCAGTCTGTATCTGTTGCCATCAGAGTGAGCTGGAGGACGTGAGGAGACGTCGGGAGCCCAAACTTCCTGCTTCAGTCTCCTCTTAAAGGGACAGTTGAGATGTTTTGTGTGCTACATAGTCAGTGTATTACCTCCATTCACGGGCGGGGGCAGCAGCTAAGCAGATTTTAGACACATCTAAAAAAACATCAATGTCAGTTTTAAATGTACACTATACACTCACCTAAAGGATTATTAGGCCCACCATACTAATACTGTGTTTGACCCTATCCTATCAATATGGGCTAGCATTTCTACAGAATGCTTCCAGCACCTTGTTGAATCAATGACACAAAGAATTAAGGCAGATCTGAAGGCAAAAGGGATTCCCCCACACCATTACACCACCACCACCACCAGCAGCCTGTCCAGTGGTAACCAGGCATGACGGATCCCCCACACCATTACACCACCACCACCACCAGCAGCCTGTCCAGTGGTAACAAGGCATGACGGATCCCCCACACCATCACACCACCACCAGCAGCCTGTCCAGTGGTAACAAGGCATGACGGATCCCCCAGACCATTACACCACCACCACCACCAGCAGCCTGTCCAGTGGTAACAAGGCATGACGGATCCCCCAGACCATTACACCACCACCACCACCAGCAGCCTGTCCAGTGGTAACAAGGCATGACGGATCCCCCACACCATTACACCACCACCACCAGCAGCCTGTCCAGTGGTAACAAGGCATGATGGATCCCCCAGACCATTACACCACCACCAGCAGCCTGTCCAGTGGTAACAAGGCATGACGGATCCCCCACACCATTACACCATCACCACCAACAGCCTGTCCAGTGGTAACAAGGCATGACGGATCCATGTTCTCATTCTGTTTACGCCAAATTCTGACTCTACCATCTGAAGGTCTCAACAGAAATTGAGACTCATCAGACCA
>CM042333.1:31088506-31093506 GCA_023566125.1 Zingel zingel | reverse complement strand
GAAACTTTAAACTTCATACGCAGCCAAAATAATGAATAAATAAAAACCAAAATTAGCTTCCTGAAGCTGTAAACCGTTTGTTTACAGGTGTTGCAGACTGCTTGCAGAGCCGTAGCAGCACACTGTTAATTAAATAACTGAGTGAGTGGGTCACCTGTCCAGGTATCCCCTTTTCTCTGTCTCTCTCTCGCTCACTGTCTCTCTCTCTCTGTCTCTCTCTCCCTGTCTCTCTCTCTCTCTCCTTGTCTCTCTCTCTCTCTCGCTCTCTCCCTGTCTCTCTCGCTCTCTCCCTGTCTCTCTCGCTGTCTCTCGCTCTCTCCCTGTCTGTCTCTCTCTCTCTCGCTGTCTCTCTCTTTCTCCCTGTCTCTCTCTCTCTCTCTCTCGCTGTCTCTCTCTTTCTCCCTGTCTCTCTCTCTCTCGCTCTCTCTCTCGCTCTCTCCCTGTCTCTCTCGCTCTCTCCCTGTCTCTCTCGCTCTCTCCCTGTCTCTCTCGCTCTCTCCCTGTCTCTCTCGCTCTCTCCCTGTCTCTCTCGCTGTCTCTCGCTCTCTCCCTGTCTGTCTCTCTCTCTCGCTGTCTCTCGCTCTCTCGCTGTCTCTCTCTCTCTGTCTCTCTCGCTGTCTCTCTCTCGCTGTCTCGCTCTCTCGGTCAAATAAAACAGCTACAGATAATCTGCAAATTGCCAAATATCGGCCCCGATAATCTGCCAGGCCAATCATTGGTCGATCCCTAGTGATGACGGTATCAGAGTATTTGTCTGTGTGCGTGCTTAGTTGTTCGCAGGAACGGCCCTGATGCTCCTCCGTGTCTATCCTGATCTGTCATCCTGGTAAATCTGGGCCACTGAGCTCACCCCCCCCCCCCCCCACACCTCTTCATCATCATCATCATCACCCCCCTCTGAGCTCTGACCTCACTCCTGCTCCCTGAGGAGCGCTTGATTCATGCTCAGCAGGTGCAGCGGGCGGGGAGGGGTGACGTGACTTCAGGCCTAAGCCGAGAGACTTATTAGCAGCTGACTTCCACAGATTACTGCCTCGGCCAAACAAACACTGCTCTGACTTCTGTTGTTAACCTCAAACTACAGGATCCCTTTCAGGATTAAGTCTGGATATCTGTGGGAGAAGTTCAACAGGTTTAAAGTCATCGTGACGCTTCCAGCTGGTCTGGAAGCTGATGTCTTTTTGTCTCACCATAGAAATAAAATGGATAGATTGGCCATTTCCATTAAAATCGAGGTAGCAGAATGGTCAGAGCAGCAGCCGTTTTTATGTGTACATTTGCCATGGTAATGTATGAACTTCAGACATCCAGAAATACGTGGCGCTGATGTTTTGCAGTTACGGAGAAACGTGCAGTGGAGTAGTAAAGTTACGAGGCAGAGAGCCAGCCGCTGAATGAGTTAAACTTAATGCTTCATCCACACAAAGCACATCTATCTCCAGATGAGTAAGCTTTGTCTAACGTTAGCCGTCACTGACCCACTGCTGCTGGGTCTAACGTTAGCCATCACTGACCCACTGCTGCTGGGTCTAACGTTAGCCGTCACTGACCCACTGCTGCTGGGTCTAACGTTAGCGGTCCGCTGACCCACTGCTGCTGGGTCTAACGTTAGCCGTCACTGACCCACTGCTGCTGGGTCTAACGTTAGCCGTCACTGACCCACTGCTGCTGGGTCTAACGTTAGCCGTCACTGACCCACTGCTGCTGGGTCTAACGTTAGCCGTCACTGACCCACTGCTGCTGGGTCTAACGTTAGCCGTCACTGACCCACTGCTGCTGGGTCTAACGTTAGCCGTCACTGACCCACTGCCGCTGGGTCTAACGTTGGCCGTCCGCTGACCCACTGCTGCTGGCTCTAACGTTAGCGTTCTGCTGACCCACTGCTGCTGGGTCTAACGTTAGCCATCACTGACCCACTGCTGCTGGGTCTAACGTTAGCGGTCCGCTGACCCACTGCTGCTGGGTCTAACGTTAGCCGTCACTGACCCACTGCTGCTGGGTCTAACGTTAGCCGTCACTGACCCACTGCTGCTGGGTCTAACGTTAGCCGTCTGCTGACCCACTGCTGCTGGGTCTAACGTTAGCGGTCCGCTGACCCACTGCTGCTGGGTCTAACGTTAGCCGTCACTGACCCACTGCTGCTGGGTCTTACGTTAGCCGTCACTGACCCACTGCCGCTGGGTCTAACGTTAGCCGTCCGCTGACCCACTGCTGCTGGCTCTAACGTTAGCGTTCTGCTGACCCACTGCTGCTGGGTCTAACGTTAGCCGTCCGCTGACCCACTGCCGCTGGGTCTAACGTTAGCCGTCCGCTGAGCCACTGCCGCTGGGTCTAACGTTAGCCGTCCGCTGAGCCACTGCCGCTGGGTCTTACGTTAGCCGTCACTGACCCACTGCCGCTGGGTCTAACGTTAGCCGTCCGCTGACCCACTGCCGCTGGGTCTAACGTTAGCCGTCCGCTGACCCACTGCCGCTGGGTCTAACGTTAGCCGTCCGCTGAGCAAATAGACGGTACCGTAGGGTGATTTAACATCACCGCTCATTTTACACACAGTTTAACAACAAAACTAAACGCTGAGTGAACATTACTAGCTAAGCTTTTCATGTTGGTTTTGAGCAGTGTGCACCCCCACTACGACAACGTGTCCTGCAGAGGGACCGTCACCACAGCGTTCGCTGACGTTAGCGTCTTGTCTCATCTGGGGTCATCTGGGGACAGAGAGAACGGATGACAGTTCGCTTGTGTTCAGTAGAGCAGACGGCTCTTCAGAGTCGTGTAATTACGACTTTATGACATTTCATAGACAGCTGAAGGAGTGGCACGGTGTACAACCCTGTTGTGCGTCTGCCCTACTTCTGATACCGTAGCGGCAGAAATTTTACCGTGGCGGGCCGCCGCGGTAATCTCAACATAGAGGAAACAATTCTGTCCTCAACATCACCACATTGATGTGGGTTTGTTGCTTCAGATTCAGGTCAGAAGAGAAAATAAGATCTGAAAAGAAAGCTACGTGTAGAGTATGTAACAGCTTGGGCTCAAAGTGCAGTGACACAGCAAACATTAACTCAACACGAGACTGACTGACGACCGTCGTGGCGGTAAAGTCTGGGTACACGGTACAAATACTGTACACAAACTGCAGGACAGCAAGTAAAATCAGGTCCCCAGACACACTTTTCAGCATTTAGACAAAGCAGCCAAACAGTGCATCTTTGTGGACATTTTGAGATGTGACGTGAGCAACCTGTCTGAAAGTTGGAAGTCTTCTGGTAGCTGTGCCAAGAGAAATCTCAATCATTCCCAATCTAGCAGAGACGGAGAGCGTAGGTATATGTAAGGAGATAACATAGGCACAGGCTAATTACTGATCACTAACATGATAGTTAACATTAGGAATTACACTTAAACAGCTAATGGAAGTCCAAACTGCCTGAGAGCTTCTCCTGGACTATACGGTAATTCCTCTACTATGAGACAGTAAGTCTCGTGGTTATGACCCAATCGTTAGCCTATTTTTATAACAACGTCTGCTACGGAGCCATAACGTGAGCTACAAGATAATGGAGCCTTTTATACATTGTCGTGTTTCTTTAGAAATAAACAACGGACAAATAGTCTTTAAACGCTTCAGATGTAAAGTTATTCTCTGTCAAAGTGACGTCAAAATGAATGGCAGTCAATGGGATGCTAACGGGAGCTGATGGCTTGGTAGCATCAGAATGAATGGCAGTCAATGGGATGCTAACGGGAGCTGATGGCTTGGTAGCATCAGAATGAATGGCAGTCAATGGGATGCTAACGGGAGCTGATGGCTTGGTAGCATCAGAATGAATGGCAGTCAATGGGATGCTAACGGGAGCTGATGGCTTGGTAGCATCAGAATGAATGGCAGTCAATGGGATGCTAACGGGAGCTGATGGCTTGGTAGCATCAGAATGAATGGCAGTCAATGGGATGCTAACGGGAGCTGATGGCTTGGTAGCATCAGAATGAATGGCAGTCAATGGGATGCTAACGGGAGCTGATGGCTTGGTAGCATGAAAATGGCGCCATAGCAGCTACAGGTTGTGAGGAGAAGCTGACCCCCTTGATTAATACCCATTCAAGTTGACTTTTTTTTGGCTTTGTGCGCCACTGAGCAACCCCCACCTCCAATGATGGAGCCGTTTCTTATAATACATCCAGAATATGTGTGTGTGTGTGTGTGTGTGTGTGTGTGTGTGTGTGTGTGTGTGTGTGTGTGTGTGTGATATCTTCAATGTCCTGTAAATGTTTATGACTTACAGTGACATCACTGCTGTGTTATAGGAGGAATTTTTCCTATTTTGAACGAGCTTCAGACGTTTGGTTGTTTACACACATTCTCACACACACACACACACACACGTACGTCTTATGGTATGTCAGAGGAACCTCGGGGAGGGGGTGGTTGTGTGAATCTGTGGCTGTCAATCACAGAGCCGTCCAATCAGAGCACGGCTAAGTTACTGCAGTCTGTTATGTAGTCCTCCTCAGTTGGCCGGGGTAGGACCTCTGGTTTCCCCGTCGTCATGGGGACCTTGATCAGAAGAAGTCGCCACCCCCACCCCCCGTTAGCGTCCAAGTGTCCATCCCCCCTTCTTGTTGCCATGGGCACCCTGGCAAAGAGCACCCTGTGTGTGTTTGAGTATAAATAGCTCTCAGCCTCCTCGGCCTTCATCAGTGTTTGGTTTCAGGAGCAGCTGCTCACAGACGGAGAGAAGGAGAGACAGACAGATGGACAGACAGACGTAGAGAAGGAGAGACAGACAGACAGATGGACAGACAGACAGACGAAGAGAAGGAGAGACAGACAGATGGACAGACAGACGTAGAGAAGGAGAGACAGACAGATGGACGGACAGACGGAGAGACAGACAGACAGACAGACAGACAGACGGACGGACAGATGGAGAGACAGAGACTGACAGACAAATGAACAGACAGAAGGAGAGACAGACAGATGAACAGAGATGTATGGA
>CM042333.1:31081006-31083506 GCA_023566125.1 Zingel zingel | reverse complement strand
TGTGTGTGTGTGTGTGTGTGTGTGTGTGTGTGTGTGTGTGTGTGTGTGTGTGTGTGTGTGTGTGTGTGTGTGTGTGTGTGTGTGTGTGTGTGTAAAAATATACTGGGTTACTCAATGCAAATCAAACCAGCTATTGGGCTAACAACATAAAACCATTCAACCAACCAGTCTCTAGGTATGGTGAAGGGGATGTGATGATGGGGGGGGGTACGGTGAAGGGGATGTGATGATGGGGGGGTATGGTGAAGGGGATGTGATGATGGGGGGGTATGGTGAAGGGGATGTGATGATGGGGGGGTATGGTGAAGGGGATGTGATGATGGGGGGGTATGGTGAAGGGGATGTGATGATGTGGGGGTATGGTGAAGGGGATGTGATGATGGGGGGGTATGGTGAAGGAGATGTGATGATGGGGGGGTATGGTGAAGGGGATGTGATGATGGGGGGGTATGGTGAAGGGGATGTGATGATGGGGGGGTATGGTGAAGGGGATGTGATGATGGGGGGGTATGGTGAAGGGGATGTGATGATGTGGGGGGGTATGGTGAAGGGGATGTGATGATGGGGGGGTATGGTGAAGGGGATGTGATGATGGGGGGGTATGGTGAAGGGGATGTGATGATGTGGGGGTATGGTGAAGGGGATGTGATGATGGGGGGGTATGGTGAAGGGGATGTGATGATGGGGGGGTATGGTGAAGGGGATGTGATGATGGGGGGGTATGGTGAAGGGGATGTGATGATGGGGGGGTATGGTGAAGGGGATGTGATGATGTGATGATGGGGGGGTATGGTGAAGGGGATGTGATGATGTGATGATGGGGGGGTATGGTGAAGGGGATGTGATGATGGGGGGGTATGGTGAAGGGGATGTGATGATGGGGGGGTATGGTGAAGGGGATGTGATGATGGGGGGGTATGGTGAAGGGGATGTGATGATGGGGGGGTATGGTGAAGGGGATGTGATGATGGGGGGGTATGGTGAAGGGGATGTGATGATGGGGGGTATGGTGAAGGGGATGTGATGATGGGGGGGTATGGTGAAGGGGATGTGATGATGTGGGGGTATGGTGAAGGGGATGTGATGATGGGGGGGGTATGGTGAAGAGGATGTGATGATGGGGGGGCCAAGGGAACTTTATCAGGATGCATAGTATCCTGGATCCATGAAATAACTGGCCTTTCAAAATAAAAGTCTGCCTGCCTCTATGGGAATCTAACATAGGGGTGGACTGACTTAGGCCCCCCTGTATTTTAAGGAAGAACATTTATTTATTTACTAGGGGTGTAAGAAAAAACCGATACACTCCAGTATCGCAATATTTTATTTTGCAATACTGTATCGATTTTCTAAGGCTATTCATGTAAGACAGTGGTTGACTTTTATGTTGTTTAAACCCCCTACCGCTAGATAGCTATGCTGAGACACCACTAGTGTCCTCGCCTAACAGTGCCTAGCAGTACCTAACAGTGCCTAACAGTACTTAGCAGTGCCTAGCAGTACCTAGCTGTGCCTAGCAGTACCTAGCAGTGCCTAACAGTACTTAGCAGTGCCTAACAGTACTTAGCAGTACCTAACAGTACTTAGCAGTGCCTAACAGTACTTAACAGTGCCTAACAGTACCTAGTAGTGCCTAGCATTGCCTAGTAGTGCCTAGCAGTACCGAACAGTAGCTAGCAGTGCCTAGCAGTAGCTAGCAGTACCAAACAGTGCCTAACAGTAGCTAACAGTAGCTAACAGTAGCTAACAGTGCCTAGCAGGGCCTAACAGTAGCTAACAGTAGCTAACAGTAGCTAACAGTAGCTAACAGTAGCTAACAGTAGCTAGCAGTAGCTAGCAGGGCCTGACTTGTTGCTAGAAGCTAACATCGTAGCTATGGCTGAACTTTGCCTACTTCAGCATATCAACATCAGCTCACTAAGAACCTGGAACCACGATCCCAAACTGGCAGTTTGATTCTCTGTTTACTGAACTGTTGACCTAAAGTAAACTTCTTTGACTTTTATGAACATGTCTTTTTTTTTTTAAATATTAGTTTTTCTAAAATTATACTTAAAAGAAATCCCAATATATCGCCTTCCCCACAGTATCAAAATATATTAAAATATATTGAATCGTGACCCATGTATCGTATCGCCAGATTCTTGCCAATACACAGCCCTACTATTTACGGTACATTATTCATTCACAAAAAAAATTGGTGCTCTCAAAGGTTGAATTTTTCCTCAATTTGTAATTAAGGCATTAAGATCAATTTCCAAAATATGATGATTTTTTTTTTTTTATTATTCCTATTTTTAGTCAACTTTAGCATGGGATCCTATACTCATGAGCAGCACTGTACATCAGACTGGATTCCTCCCCTCTTCTTCCTTCTCTGCCTTCCTTCTCGTTCTCCCTTCTCTGCCTCCCTTCCCGTCTGCTTGATGTTTGCGTCCTCTCCTCCTTCCTGCAGGTGGGGAACGAGGGCTTGGCGTCGGAGGACGACGCCGACACGGAG
>CM042333.1:31073506-31076006 GCA_023566125.1 Zingel zingel | reverse complement strand
AACATTTTGAATTCAGGACTACAGGACTATTCTACATTTACTGAAGTAAAGGATCCGAGTACTTGTTCCACCTCGGTCTTTGAGGTAGTATTCGCTGTACATCACAGGCGGGACTTCCTTCGCTCGGAGCAGCTCTTGTCGGTGGATTCTCTCTGCTTCAGAGGACAATCCCTGACAGATCCTTCATTATTTGCATCTCATTTCCTCCTCGGCGCGGTACATCTGACGCTATTCAGCTTAACTTCAAATACAGATGTGTCAGCGTCCCGCACATAATCCCTGCAGACAACTCGCTCGCTCTCTCAGGATTTACTGACAGAACATCACATCACAGATCAGCTTCCAGGAGAATCCAGCTGCTTAAACATTCAGGAACAGAGCTGATACAGGATGATGACGATGGTGGTGATGATGATGTGTTCAATAACAGTCTGGGTCTGTCTTTGTTTTACAGAAGTGCCTCTTTTGATGTGGAGCCCGTCTATACATTCAGAGCCCATGTGTACGTATCACTCACGCGCACACACACACACACACACACACAGCTCTTTAATGTTTTCTGTAAATCATTTTGTATTGCCGCTAAAGATGCGCCAGGGGAGAGAAAACGCTGCTTTGTCGGTCTGTCTCAGAGGGAGTGTGAACGCACCGCGACTGCTTTCTGTGCGCTGTCTGTGTGGAGTGTAACCAAAACTTGCAACCCTTTTGTCGGCATTTCCTTGACTCACTTTGACTTGAACGAGCTACCGACGCACCATAGTCCTATCTTTACTCTCCTCCCTCGACTAGTTCTGACTGGCTCGATAGACGCCGACCGGAAGAAGAACTGCTAGGTGTAGAGCCCCTGGTGATAGTATATATCTTGGTCATAGGTGGAGTTAAGGTGTAGAGCCCCTGGTTATAGTATATATCTTGGTCACCGGTGGAGTTAAGGTGTAGAGCCCCTGGTTATAGTATATATCTTGGTCACCGGTGGAGTTAAGGTGTAGAGCCCCTGGTTATAGTATATATCTTGGTCACCGGTGGAGTTAAGGTGTAGAGCCCCTGGTTATAGTATATATCTTGGTCACCGGTGGAGTTAAGGTGTAGAGCCCCTGGTTATAGTATATATCTTGGTCACCGGTGGAGTTAAGGCGTAGAGCCCCTGGTTATAGTATATATCTTGGTCACCGGTGGAGTTAAGGTGTAGAGCCCCTGGTTATAGTATATACAGTGAGGAAAATAAGTATTTGAACACCCTGCTATTTTGCAGGTTCTCCCACTTGGAAATCATGGAGGGGTCTGAAATTGTCATCGTAGGTTCATGTCCACTGTGAGAGACATAATCTAAAAACAAAAATCCAGAAATCACAATGTATGATTTTTTAACTATTTATTTGTATGATACAGCTGCAAATAAGTATTTGAACACCTGAGAAAATCAATGTTAATATTTGGTACAGTAGCCTTTGTTTGCAATTACAGAGGTCAAACGTTTCCTGTAGTTTTTCACCAGGTTTGCACACACTGCAGGAGGGAGTTTGGCCCACTCCTCCACACAGATCTTCTCTAGATCAGTCAGGTTTCTGGGCTGTCGCTGAGAAACACGGAGTTTGAGCTCCCTCCAAAGATTCTCTATTGGGTTTAGGTCTGGAGACTGGCTAGGCCACGCCAGAACCTTGATATGCTTCTTACAGAGCCACTCCTTGGTTATCCTGGCTGTGTGCTTCGGGTCATTGTCCTGTTGGAAGACCCAGCCTCGACCCATCTTCAATGCTCTAACTGAGGGAAGGAGGTTGTTCCCCAAAATCTCGCAATACATGGCCCCGGTCATCCTCTCCTTAATACAGTGCAGTCGCCCTGTCCCATGTGCAGAAAAACACCCCCAAAGCATGATGCTACCACCCCCATGCTTCACAGTAGGGATGGTGTTCTTGGGATGGTACTCATCATTCTTCTTCCTCCAAACACGGTTAGTGGACTTATGACCAAAAAGTTCTGTTTTGGTCTCATCTGACCACATGACTTTCTCCCATGACTCCTCTGGATCATCCAAATGGTCATTGGCAAACTTAAGACGGGCCTTGACATGTGCTGGTTTAAGCAGGGGAACCTTCCGTGCCATGCATGATTTCAAACCGTGACGTCTTAGTGTATTACCAACAGTAACCTTGGAAACGGTGGTCCCAGCTCTTTTCAGGTCATTGACCAGCTCCTCCCGTGTAGTCCTGGGCTGATTCTCACCTTTCTTAGGATCATTGAGACCCCACGAGGTGAGATCTTGCATGGAGCCCCAGTCCGAGGGAGATTGACAGTCATGTTTAGCTTCTTCCATTTTCTAATGATTGCTCCAACAGTGGACCTTTTTTCACCAAGCTGCTTGGCAATTTCCCCGTAGCGCTTTCCAGCCTTGTGGAGGTGTACAATTTTGTCTCTAGTGTCTTTGGACAGCTCTTTGGTCTTGTCCATGTTAGTAGTTGGATTCTTACTGATTGTATGGGGTGGACATGTGTCTTTATGC
>CM042333.1:31059601-31069601 GCA_023566125.1 Zingel zingel | reverse complement strand
TCGCTCAAAAAATAATATAATTTCAAGACTTTCAAGCGTGAAACGCGTGTTCGTTCCCCGGGAGTATTTTAATCCAGACCGCGATGCGACGAGGTATTTTGGTGCCGTCGCCGTAGCTGCGTCCCTTCTAGCCGTAACCTCTGACCTCCTGATCGGTGGGAAACCGAGGACGAACTTAAAGGAGAAATCCCCCCAAAACGCTCCCTCAGAATCAGAGAGCACCGCCACTTCAAGAGTCCAACCTTTCTCTCCGTTGCACAGACAGGCGGTTGGCGCCTGATGTCAAGTTCCACTCATTTTAGGGCACTTTCAATGTGAAAGGAGCTGACAGGAAGCGAGGGACTTTTGGTACGTTGTCTCTGTCACTACCTGATGTGAGTCGAGTGCAGATGTGAGTCGTGCATGCTCAGATTTAAACCGTTTACGGCAGGGATCTTCAACAGGGGGTCCAGGACCCTTAGAGGGTCCTCAGAGTCAATGCAAGTGGGCCTCCAAATTGTTAATTTTATTTTATTTTTTTCCAATGAATTAAAAATATTATTAGCAAATATTAATCCCCACATGATAGGCTTACTGGCCTATAAGGTAGTCTCTAAGGTAGCATCCACAGACAGTTAATCCTGAGGATTTACTGTGCCACATTCAAATAATTATTTAACGCTTAGTATTACATGCAAAAAAAGGTACGTATAAAGGTTTTAGGCTGCCCACATTGTAGGTTCAGTTTAATATGCAACTTAATTTTATACAATATATGTAGTAGGGGGTCCCTGCTCCGTCTCTCTTTCAGTTAGGGGGTCCTTGGCTTAAAAAGCGTTGAAGACCCCCGCTTTACGGCATAACACCAAGGCCGTGTCATACTGAAATTTGTGAAATCCATAAAATAAACTTTTCTCTTTAAATACAATAACAGAAGATGGAAATAATTTCAAAAACGTTGTAGCTATCTATGATAGTTTGATTGCTAACGTTAGCTCAAAACGCCGGTCCAGTGACAGCCTTTGTTGTGTCTGATTGCTAACGTGTAGCCAGCAGTGAGCCAACTTTGTTATGTAGGTCCATTTTTACTGAATTGACAATACAGAAGTCTCTTCTCTCGTTAGCATCTTGTAGGCTACTTCAGACGTTACAGAAGTCTCTTCTCTCGTTAGCATCTTGTAGGCTACTTCAGACGTTACAGAAGTCTCTTCTCTCGTTAGCATCTTGTAGGCTACTTCAGACGTTACAGAAGTCTCTTCTCTCGTTAGCATCTTGTAGGCTACTTCAGACATTACAGAAGTCTCTCGTTAGCATCTTGTAGGCTACTTCAGACATTACAGAAGTCTCTCGTTAGCATCTTGGAGGCTACTTCAGACGTTACAGAAGGCTCTCGTTAGCATCTTGGAGGCTACTTCAGACATTACAGAAGGCTCTCGTTAGCATCTTGGAGGCTACTTCAGACATTACAGAAGTCTCTCGTTAGCATCTTGGAGGCTACTTGTAGCAAAGTGACGCACGCGCGACTCACATCTGCTCTCGACTCCCATCGAGCAGTGACGGCCTTCATTCCATCCGGAGGAAGTGTTGTCATTTTATTTCAGTCCGGCTGCAGCCCTTCGTTATCTTTCTGCTGAATATGAGCCCTCGCTGCCGTCAAACCTCAAATCTATAACTAGTTCGTACTACGTCTCCTGAACGTAGCATCACGTCACCGATCGCTGCGATTCAGTCGGTTTCTTTCAGTTAAACACGTTGTTGGAACACGAGGAAGCGGTAACGCTGCCTGAAGGGAAACTACGCTACAAGTAAATAGTTGAAAGTCTGTTTTCTTCTTCCTTTCAGAATCGGCCTAGAAAGTTGTAACCGGTGCATCTCTACCGGCCAGCTACCGGAAGTCATTCATTTCCTCTGGAGATTCGCAGACTGCATGCGACTGGGGTCTGAACGAGTGCGTGCGATAAAAATCGGGTCAGTTGGTCATCCGGATGCGTTCAAAAAATGTAACTCTTGCGAAAGGCTACGGACGGCTCCTATCCCACAATTCCTGCGTTGCGATGGTACTGATAAACAACCTGCTAATGCTAATTAGTTAGCTAGCAACAGACATCGAACTACTGACATTATACCCTATATCACATTTAACCGACGTGCCATGTCAACGTCCTGGGCAGCTGTTCTCCACGCAGCAGCCTTTCTATTTCTATCTGTAGTCCTTCTAGTCTCTCCGCCATCTTTGTGAGTCGCTTCCAAAGCTTTTCAACGGTGCAGTACGGCGTCCGCTGGGGGCGTATTGCGTATTACGGAGCTGATTTCAAGTGCCAGTGAGAAGGCGGCGTTAAACGTGAATTATACTAGACGCATCCAAGCCATTGTGACGTCATTGTGACGTAATATCCTGCCGGTTTATGGCGCGCGCCCAGCTGTCGCGCACGGCTCCTTTTTCCCCCAGCGGCGTGCGACAAAGCGGAAACGAACGAGTTCGCCGACAACGTGATGCCAGGACTCTGAGTGACTGCAGGTCTCTCTGGTGAACTTACCGGCTTAAGATGAGCTCTTTTATGGTGAATGAAAGGCTGGATCCCACCAAGTAGCTCGTCCAATCAAATCGAAGCATTGACATCAATGCTGCTGCCAGTTCTGCCATTGTTTACCTTCTTCTAGTCCGTAGAAAGAGCAACGTCGGTAGCCTTTCCTCATTAGCGCCACCTCTGTTCAGGAGAAGACTGCAGCTAGTGTCGCGACCACCAGCGCGGGTATAAACAGTCACGCCGATTTCATGACGTGACATTTGTGCGCGCCAGCTTGGCAGCGGTTACTGTAAAACACGCTTTAGGGTCCTCGCCACCACCAGACTAATCGGCATTGCAGATTGAACATGTAGCTGGACTTGAACGGCCTTCTTTTGACTGAAAGTGCTGCCAAACATCACTTTTTCTGCTCACCAGTTCCATTTCCACTTCCTCACAGCCGGCTGCATTGAACGCTCCACCTACGTTAACACCTTCCCGTAATCAACGGCGCCGTCATCACGGCGACCAGCGTAGGCAGAAGCCCAATCCCGTCAAAAAGCCCGATATTCAGCCGGATCAGAAGCCGACTCCTGGATCCGGTGCATCCCTGAATTCGTACGTTACTAAATGAAGTGAACGGCAGGAAACCAAACTTCTTGAGGGGGATTTCTCCTTGAAAGCGTCCCGGAGGAGACGCCGATCCAACGACGAAACGCAACATTTGGTCTCTTAACCCGTCGAGGTTTAGTTGTATTTTAAGTTTTTTTTTTTTTTTTTTTTTTTTAAGTAAAGTTTCAGATTCTGACTTTTTTACGGTGTTTTTAAGAAGATCAGACTTGTGTCGGTTTGTTTTTAAAATGACCACGTCGGGTTAAAAGACCAGATTTCCCGTTTGTGTCTCTGACGAGGTGCGAGCCGATTGGACGGCTGTCCCGAACGGGAACAGAGGATTGGTTGATGCGTCTCAGTCAGCCCCCACCCCCCACCCCCTCCCTCCCTCTCTCTCTCTCTCCCCACCCGGCGGGCCAATCAGAGCCCTGCGTTTAAACCCACTGAGCGAAGGATTCAGGCTGTAGATGCGTTTGGACGTTTTTCTGTTTGTGTAAAATAAATCTAGTTTTTATAATCGTTTTTATAAACGTGGAAAACGTCTCGTTAGCGGAACCACGGAGGATTCTGGGTCCTCGCTCACCCGTCCAGTTCTGACATCACACTCTCCGTCTCAGCGGAGCATTCACGTCACGTAGGAAGGAAAGGAGAGGGGGAGGAGTCTCGGAGGAGAGTGGAGACTCGGCCGTTTGTCGGTCCTGTTGATTAGGTTCTATTTATATAAAAGGGTTAATTACACAACAAACACTTCTGCTAAATAACCAGGAAGTATTGGGCTTTACAGACTGGTACCTGAACGCGTCACGGTCTCACTGACTACGTTTACATGCACACTAATATTCCACTAGAGTCATGAAAACGGCATATTCCTGATCCCGTATGAAGCAAGTATCTTAAAAAGGAATATCTTCTGCTACGTTTCCCCCTCTCATTCCCCCTGCTCTGGCGTCTGCCCCCTCTCATTCCCCCTGCTCTGGCGTCTGCCCCCTCTCATTCCCCCTGCTCTGGCGTCTTCCCCCTCTCATTCCCCCTGCTCTGGCGTTTGCCCCTCTCATTCCCCCTGCTCTGGCGTCTCCCCGTCTCATTCCCCCTCCTCTGGCGTTTCCCCCTCTCATTCCCCCTGCTCTGGCGTTTGCCCCTCTCATTCCCCCTGCTCTGGCGTCTGCCCCCTCTCATTCCCCCTGCTCTGGCGTCTTCCCCCTCTCATTCCCCCTGCTCTGGCGTTTGCCCCTCTCATTCCCCCTGCTCTGGCGTCTCCCCATCTCATTCCCCCTCCTCTGGCGTTTCCCCCTCTCATTCCCCCTGCTCTGGCGTTTGCCCCTCTCATTCCCCCTGCTCTGGCGTTTCCCCCTCTCATTCCCCCTGCTCTGGCGTCTGCCCCTCTCATTCCCCCTGCTCTGGCGTTTCCCCCTCTCATTTCCCCTGCTCTGGCGTCTCACCTCTCATTCCCCCTGCTCTGGCGTCTGCCCCTCTCATTCCCCCTGCTCTGGCGTCTCCCCGTCTCATTCTCCCTGCTCTGGCGTCTGCCCCTCTCATTCCCCCTGCTCTGGCGTTTCCCCCTCTCATTCCCCCTGCTCTGGCGTCTGCCCCTCTCATTCCCCCTGCTCTGGCGTTTGCCCCTCTCATTCCCCCTGCTCTGGCGTTTCCCCCTCTCATTCCCCCTGCTCTGGCGTCTGCCCCTCTCATTCCCCCTGCTCTGGAGTTTCCCCCTCTCATTCCCCCTGCTCTGGCGTTTCCCCCTCTCATTCCCCCTGCTCTGGCGTCTGCCCCTCTCATTCCCCCTGCTCTGGAGTTTCCCCCTCTCATTCCCCCTGCTCTGGCGTCCCCCTGCAGGAATAGTATGTGCATGTAAACGTAGTCACTGTAAAGAGAAGACGCCGTACAAGTTCCTCTTCCTCCTCTTCCTCTTCCTCCTCCTCCTCTTCCTCCTATCACTGTGTGAGTTTTCTCTTCACGTCGAGAACATTTTGACTTTCTTTCATCGCCGCTTCAACAAACGGGAGTAGAGTTATTTATATTTTGTTTTTTTAAAAGTCTCGTTCTTATCTTCTGAGGAACAGAGAAGCAGTTTGAGTTTTAAGGAGAAACGGTCCAATCAGACGCCTCATTTCTTTCTTTCTTTTGTAAACAAAAGCTGCCACCTGATTGGCTGAACATCCCCAAAGCCCTCCTCCGACACACAGGGAGTTAATTTCATCGTTTGTTTTTAATTTAATGTCTTTTTTTAAAAGCTGAAGGGATTAGTAACGCGAGCGTCTCCTGATTTATCACAGATCTTTATTTTTCTCTTCACACCCCCCCCCCCCCCCCCCCCCACGCTACGACTTACTGTGTAACTAAAGACTTTTTGTTTTTTTTGGTTTGTGTAATTGCATGATTAATACAATAAAAGTATTTTTTCTAGTCTTCCAGAAAAATGGAGAAAAAAAAAAAGTTCTGATCAGTTTGTTTTGTAAGTTTTTTTTGTTGTTTTTTTTGGGATTTACGAACTATGAAACAGCAGATTTTAAAGATTGTACCACATAGCAGAATACAACTGTTGAAATGTATATAAAATGTCTATAATAACTATTAAATGGTGTACCTGTACAGAAGCTGCTGCTCCGCTCACCTTTCTGTGTGAAAACAACACATGGCACACACACACACACACACATAGATACACACACATTTGTTTCACTATCTTTGTGGGGACCCGTCATTGACATAATGCATTCTCTAGCCCCTTACCCTAACCTTAACCATCACAACTAAATGCCTAACCTTAACCCTTACCCTCACCCTAATTCTAACCCTAATCCTAAAACCAAGTCTTGACCCTCAAACAGCCCTTTTTGGCTGTGCAGACCCCACAAGTATACTGTATTCCCCGGACCCCACGAATGTAGTAAAACAAACACACACACACACACACACAGGGCTTTCAAACCAGGAAACAGGTGTTCATGTCCTGAAGACGTTAAAGGGTAACTAACTTTTTTTCCATCCTGGACCCTATGTTCCTATGTGTTTGTGTCTAAGTGACTGATGGGAACAACAGTCTTTAACATCGGTCCAGTATTAAGCAGGATCGCTGCAGTCGGCAGCAGAGAAACAAGCTTCAATGTAAGCTAAGAGGGGAATTGTCCAACTTGTATTTACCTAAAGACTATTTCTGTTGTTGCTGCTGACAGACTCAGATTATTCTAAGTGTCTGACAACATGATGGGATGGATCCCTTCAGAGATAGACCTTTTAGTTAAAGAGTAAGATCCTTTTTTTAACAAAAATATCCACAAAGTCGCGTTCGCTACACCTACCAGACTCCATGTAAATAATCAGTAATTTTCACCATCGTAAAATACACTTTTTTTCAAAGTTGACAGAAACTAAAAACTATGAAAAGCCGTTTTGGGTCATTTTTCCATTTTTTCGATCATAGCAACTTAAAATAAACACATAGTTTACTGATTAACGTGGAATTTTGTTGGTTTTATTCACGCTAAAAGTAAGTTTTTTTTTAAAATGGAGTCTGGTGGGTTTAGCGCTAGCGACCTCATAGCTGTTTCTGGTTGAACAGGTCTTAAAGAGCTCATATTCTGCTCATTTCCAGGTTCATAATTGTATTTAGAGGTTATATCAGAATAGGTTTACATGGTTTCATTTTCAAAAAACACCATATATTTGTTGTACTGCACATCGCTGCAGCTCCTCTTTTCACCCTGTGTTCAGGTCTCTGTTTTAGCTACAGAGTGAGACCTCTCACTGCTGTAACATCTTTGTTGGGAGTCGCACATGCTCAGTAGCTAGGTAAGGACTACTAACCAGTCAGAAGCAGAGTATGAGGGTCCTGACAGTAGCTAGGTAAGGACTACTAGCCAGTCAGAAGCAGAGTATGAGGGTCCTGACAGTACCTAGGTAAGGACTACTAGCCAGTCAGGAGCAGAGTATGAGGGCGTGCCCTGACAGTACCTAGGTAAGGACTACTAGCCAGTCAGAAGCAGAGTATGAGGGCGTGTCCTGACAGTACCTAGGTAAGGACTACTAGCCAGTCAGAAGCAGAGTATGAGGGTCCTGACAGTACCTAGGTAAGGACTACTAGCCAGTCAGGAGCAGAGTATGAGGGCGTGCCCTGACAGTACCTAGGTAAGGACTACTAGCCAGTCAGAAGCAGAGTATGGGGGCGTGCCCTGACAGTAGCTAGGTAAGGACTACTAGCCAGTCAGAAGCAGAGTATGAGGGCGTGCCCTGACAGTAGCTAGGTAAGGACTACTAGCCAGTCAGGAGCAGAGTATGAGGGCGTGCCATGCTAGCAGCTAGGCGAGCATTATAACGTGTGTTCCAAAGTGACCACGTTTGTCTCTGAAGTAAAGGCTGGACTACAATAGAGCTGTTTGGAGCAGTTTGTGAACAGTGTTTTCTGTTGGAGATGGTAAGGCCCTTTGGGGGGGACTTTGGGCTTTTTCACTTTGTAAACCTATAACGTGCACAAAAAGATATATAACACAATAAAGGAAAGGGGGAAAAAAGCCAAAACGTAGACTATGAGCACTTTAAAGAGGTTTTCACAAGGTCTATGTCTGTAGGGGTCAGACAGCACTAAGACCACCAATTGTTCCCTCCCTGATATGTAAGACCTAATCCACCTACAGGTGGAGCTGTCTGCCCCCAAGGCCTCAAGTTCAGTCTGTCATGAATCACCGTATCAAATGCCTTTTGAAGATCCAATAACACCATTCCGCAGAGATTTCCATGATCTATTTCCCTCCGTATGATGTCGGATAAATAGAGTAGGCATGATTCGGTATTCGGATGATATTCCATCCCCCGCTGGATTTTTGCCCTTTCATACTACTCACTACGGCATCAATGCACACGCAATCGCAAGGTAATGTAAGTCAATGGAGGCCAAACGGCGTTGATAAACACGCTAAAAAGTGAGTATGGGTCTTCATAACACGCCAATACTGGCATATGAATTGGTGCGTCATACATACGCCATTTCATGAGATCAGTCTGCAAGTAGAATGACCTTACGGTAGGGTTCCACACAGCGAAATTTCACTTCGCTTTCATTGAGGTTGGATTCGCTATCATCTCGCCCTGATTGAGAATCGCCGAGGCAAGCGAAACAAACATAACTTCATTCAAATGAGGACCACTCGAGAACCAATCAGGTCCGCGTGTTTGTGTTTGGAGGCGGGAGTTACAAACAAAGTCTGACCAAGATGGCGGAGGTTATCAGCGCCGTATCATTCAAATATGTACATGATTAAAATGTTTCTACACGAACATCGGTACTTGTATCATCACGAATTGTGATTCATACGACACAGGAACTCAGTCAGGGCTCATACACCACTTAATAGACCGCTGTATATGTTAGTTTAACTTTTCAGCTAGCCGACAGGCTAATGGCTAGCATGTTTGGACATTGGATTTCATTGTAAGCTTAGCCAGGCAGCTAGCTAGGCTACTTGTGCATTTGTTTGATTTCATGTTTTGTTGGCGAACATTGACGCTTGTATCAACACGGATTTCACAAGCTACAATAGCAGCGATAGCTTGCTAGCAAACTACCTGCTAGCTACATATGCTACCTAGCGTCAACCCTCTCTGCTAGCTACCTATGCTACCTAGCTTCAACCCTCTCTGCTAGCTACCTATGCTACCTAGCTTCAACCCTCTCTGCTAGCTACCTATGCTACCTAGCGTCAACCCTCTCTGCTAGCTACCTATGCTACCTAGCGTCAACCCTCTCTGCTAGCTACCTATGCTACCTAGCATCAACCCTCTCTGCTAGCTACCTATGTTACCTAGCGTCAACCCTCTCTGCTAGCTACCTATGTTACCTAGCTTCAACCCTCTCTGCTAGCTACCTATGCTACCTAGCGTCAACCCTCTCTGATAGCTACCTATGCTACCTAGCTTCAACCCTCTCTGCTAGCTACCTATGCTACCTAGCTTCAACCCTCTCTGCTAGCTACCTATGCTACCTAGCGTCAACCCTCTCTGCTAGCTACCTATGCTACCTAGCGTCAACCCTCTCTGCTAGCTACCTATGCTACCTAGCGTCAACCCTCTCTGCTAGCTACCTATGCTACCTAGCTTCAACCCTCTCTGCTAGCTACCTAGCGTCAACCCTCTCTGCTAGCTACCTATGCTACCTAGCGTCAACCTTCTCTGTTAGCTACCTATGCTACCTAGCTTCAACCCTCTCTGCTAGCTACCTAGCGTCAACCCTCTCTGCTAGCTACCTATGCTACCTAGCGTCAACCCTCTCTGATAGCTACCTATGCTACCTAGCTTCAACCCTCTCTGCTAGCTACCTATGCTACCTAGCTTCAACCCTCTCTGCTAGCTACCTATGCTACCTAGCGTCAACCCTCTCTGCTAGCTACCTATGCTACCTAGCTTCAACCCTCTCTGCTAGCTACCTATGCTACCTAGCGTCAACCCTCTCTGCTAGCTACCTATGCTACCTAGCGTCAACCCTCTCTGCTAGCTACCTATGCTACCTAGTGTCAACCTTCTCTGCTAGCTACCTATGCTACCTAGCGTCAACCCTCTCTGCTAGCTACCTATGTTACCTAGCTTCAACCCTCTCTGCTAGCTACCTATGCTACCTAGCGTCAACCCTCTCTGCTAGCTACCTATGCTACCTAGCGTCAACCCTCTCTGCTAGCTACCTATGCTACCTAGCATCAACCCTCTCTGCTAGCTACCTATGCTACCTAGCGTCAACCCTCTCTGCTAGCTACCTATGCTACCTAGTGTCAACCCTCTCTGCTAGCTACCTATGTTACCTAGCTTCAACCCTCTCTGCTAGCTACCTATGCTACCTAGTGTCAACCCTCTCTGCTAGCTACCTATGTTACCTAGCGTCAACCCTCTCTGCTAGCTACCTATGTTACCTAGCGTCA
>CM042333.1:31044601-31047101 GCA_023566125.1 Zingel zingel | reverse complement strand
AGAACGACTTATTGGAAAAATTGGGTTGGTTGTTCTCCAAGCTCTCTGCAGGAGTTTGTTCAAATTGATACTGAAAATCTTGAATTGTAATAAACCTTTTATAATCAAGGATCAGTGTCAGCAGAGTTCCTTTCCACACATCGGCAACGCAGCACTGCAACTAATATACGACACATACACAGACATGACATGTTTCAAATTATTGTGGCCTCCATGTTTTCACACACCTGACGCTCTCGGCTACGGCCAACAGTTGGTGGCAATCATGCAACAAGTTGTTATGCCAAACGCCAATATAACAGAAGAAGAAGAACACGCATCCCGACCATCCTAACTTTAGGCTCCTTCGAGATGAGCCAGATCTACGCAGAATCGATCACCGGAGATCGCCGCCCAATGCATGCCGGTTAGATTGACGTCATGCACACGTGGGCAACGATAATCTCACGAGATCAAGGCGGCCGCAGTTGCTCTCCACCGACTGCAAGAGCCAGGCGGACCCAGGGGCATGCTGGGAAACGCCGGCCTCTCAGCTGATCTAACAGCTGATTGGTTCAGAATCAACTCAACATGATGACGTTTTATATCAACTTTTTATTGATTTTGATTTGGAGGGATTTTAACTGCTATTAGTCTGATTTAAAGGCTTATTCTGGACAGAACACATGAACACAATGTTTACATTCAACATAATGATGAGACTTAACAGTCACATCTGTCAGCTCGCCTGTAAGCAAGCACACACACACACACACACACACACACACACACAGGGACCGGGATGGGTGGCTGTCCTTTTTTCTTATTTTTAGATACATTTTTTTACTGTACAACAAATAAACAATCATAAATCCCACCTTTCCTAGTCCCTCTCCTCTAGTTCTTGTGGAGCTGAGGTCATTAGGACTGATACCTGTGCTGCTGCACCTTTCCATAGGTCTGTAGTCGATGACTTGGCTTTGTTAATCCTTGCTGTAGAGAGCTCAAGTAGAACTATGTCTAGAAAATACGCTAACCTCTGTTTTATACTTTTATACAACATTGAATTATGCTGTCGCATAATCCCGTTTTTCTGGAGGGACTGGTGTTTAGAACTAACTGATGAACCTGTGATTGATTGTATAGATGTTATAAGCTGCTGTGTTAATAACCTTTGTACAGTAACAATAACGTCTCTGTATGCGATACACAGGACTGGCACGCCTCGGTTTTGTTTGGGGCATTCTAAAAACGGTGGCCTTTTTTTGCCGAAGGTTATCATACCGTCAGAACCGGACACCAGCCCCATGCCTAGTGCGTTACCTTGATGACGCTGTCCAGGCCGTCCAGCTGCCTCTCAAACGTCTGGCTGAGCACCGTGATGTCCCGCCGCAGCTCGGCGGCTCGAGTCTGGCGCAGGATGGACCGCCAGCCTTCGTTTAGCTTCAGCAGGTTGACCGCTGTGTTCTTCTGCTCCTTCTGCAGCTTGTCCTGGTTCCACACGGAAGAAATGGGTTCAGAACAGATCAATAATCAACATGTAAATATGATTATATTATTATGTGTGTGTGTGTGTGTGTGTGTGTGTGTGTGTGTGTGTGTGTGTGTGTGTGTAAAGTGTGTATGTGTGTGTGTGAGTGCTTGTTTTACTATATTCGTGGGGTCCAAAAACCGGGGAGTCCAGTATACTTGTGGGGTCTGCACAGCCTTGTGGGCCCAAAATGCTGGAGCCCACAAGGTTAAAGGTCTGTTTGAGGGTTAAGACTTGGTTTTAGGATTAGGGTTAGAATTAGGTTATGGTTAGGGTGAGGGTAAGGGTTAAGGTTAGGCATCTAGTGGTGATGGTTAAGGTTAGGGTAAGGGGCTAGGGAATGCATTATGTCAATGACGGGTCCCCACAAAGATAGTGAATCAAATTTGTGTGTGTGTGTGTGTGTGTGTGTGTGTGTGAAGTGTGTGTGTGTGTGTGAAGTGTGTATGTAAATGAAGTGTGTGTGTGTGTGAGCGTGTGTGTGTGTGCCTCTGTGTGCGTGCATGTGTGTGTGTGTGTGTGTGTGTATGTGTGTGTGTGAAGTGTGCGTGCATGCATGTGTGTGTGTGTGTGTCTCTGTGTGTGTGTGTGTGTGTGTGTGTGTGTGTGTGTGTGCGTGCGTGCTTGCGTGCGTGCGTGCGTCTCTGTGTGTCTCTGTGTGTCTGTGTCTGTGTGTGTGTGTGTGTGTGTGTGTGTGTGTGTGTGTGTGTGTGTGTGTGTGTGTGTGTGTGTGTGTGTGTGTGTGTGTGTGTGTGCATCCCAGAATGCTGTGTGGACTGGCCAGACCTTCCTTCGCAGTGCTGTGGAGGAAGGTCTGGCATTGTGAGACTTACTCATAATTAGTAACCCTGTCGTTACCTTGAGAAACAGAGTGAGCAGCTCCTCTCTCTTCCTGGCCATCTCCTCCTCGGCCTGAGCTCTCTGCTGCTGGAACAGCAGCTTCTCCTCCTCCGTCTTCCCTCCTCCTTTACTTCCTCCTCCTTTCTTTGG
>CM042333.1:31027101-31039601 GCA_023566125.1 Zingel zingel | reverse complement strand
GCTGTTCGTGGGTGCTCGGCCTAGTCTGCCGTAAAAACCCACAAAGAAGAAGAAGAAGCGGAAATGAGGTCCTTTTGTTTTGAAAGAGGGAAATTTAAACTCGGCAGATAATCAAACGTCAACAGTCAACAACCGGAATAAATCCTCCAGAACGAGACGAAGGCGCTCGCGGTGTGACAGCTCCGCAGCGCGGGTGTGAAGTAGGTGTTTGGGCTACGGGGTCCTCGTGTTGTGACGGGAGATGTTACGTCTGTTGACGTTAATTCGAGTCTTGTTTGGGGACGTTTGAGCCTTTCTTCTTCGCTGGTCTCTGTATCTGGTGCATCGACATGTTCATATTTCTCAGCTTCGTGTTGAATTATTACAATATTTTGTTCGTTAATTCGACGGGAACAGATTTATTTTAACGTAAAGTCACCTTGTTGTATTCAACGCGCACGCGCGCACACGTACAAACACACACACACACACACACAGACAAACACACACACACACACACACACACACACACACAGACAAACACACAAAGACACACGCACGCACACACAGACACACACACGCGCGCGCGCACATACACACACACAGACAGACACAAACGCACGCGCGAGCGCGCACACACACACACACGCGCGCACACACGCACACACACATAGACAGACAGACGCACACACACACAGACACACACGCACACACACACACACGCACACACACGCACACACACACGCACAGACAAACACAAACATGCACACACAGACACACACACACACACGCACACAGACAAACAAACACACAAGTACAAACAGACACACACACACACACACAGTGCATCTCACTATCTTTGTGGGGACCCGTCATTGACATAATGCATTCCCTAGCCCCTTACCCTAACCTCACCTTTTGTTCTTGGATCAGGGGTTTGCAGAATTTAAAAGATTGCACGTATAGTAGTCCTGCTGAGAAAAGTGAACAGATGGACTGTTCTCTCTCTCTCGCTCTGTGTGTGTGTGTGTGTGTGTGTGTGTGTGTGTGTGTGTGTGTGTGTGTGTGTGTGTTTTATGTTATAAGCATTAAAAAAACCCTGTCAACAAAGTAGAAAGCTGGCGTTACTTCCCCCGGCCATCTGTTGAGCCCTGGTGTGGTTAGAGCTCCAGTTGATATTGAAAATAACCAATATATTGTGCAGCCTAATGTTTCTGCTGCTGTTATTGTTCATTCTGGTGATTCTCGTTCAATGAAGTCAATAAAATGTTTTTAAATCTCGACTCAGTTCTGACCTCTGACCTTTCTGCTGGTTTCCTGCAGGGTCGCTTCACACCAACATGAAGAAGAAGAAGGCGAGAATGTCGCAGGGCGCCCACGCTGGCAGCACGCAGGAGGACTGTGAGTCACCTGCAGCTCATTCACACTTTATTATTATCACTATATCACATCTGTTTGCTGTGACACGAGCAGATATGTGGACTTGGGACTTGGTGACTTGGACTCGAGTCGACTCATGTCACCTTTTTGATAGTCTGACTTTGCCAGACCTTCCTCCACAGCTCTGCGGAGGAAGGTCTGGATAGTCCACACAGCATTGCTGGATGGGAGAGAAACGTGCTCTGGTTTATTGGCATTTCTTTAAACCAATCACAATCGTCGTGGGCGGGGCTAAGCTCCGGACGGAGCCACGGTGCCTCTGCAAAATAGTCTCAGGAAGGAACTGGTTTTGGTGGAACATGTGGACGTTCAAAAGTAGTTCTAGTTGTGCAACAGAGAACTCAGATTGGACAGATAGTCTAGCTAGCTGTCTGGATTCATCCTGCAGAGATCTGAGGAGACGTTAACCATAGTCCTCACACATCAGCCGGAGGTTAGAACGCCAACACAGAGGACGGGGACGCACATCCGGCAGAAAAATTAAGGACTTCTGGCGGAATTTCCCTTCCTCCGTCTTAGCCCCTCCCACCGAGGAGGCTCGGGAGAGACGCCAGGAAATCACGGGAGGAGAGAGGCAACGAGCAAATGTGTGTTAGAGAGATGAGACGTCCTTTCTTTAGAAGCGTCACATGAACACGTCAGCTGTTTGGGCGGAGTTAGCAACTCCTTCAGCTGCAGGAAGGCTCTGTATCCTCGCCTATAGCTCCTCCATGATCCCTCCTCCATGATCCCTCCTCCATGATCCCTCCTCCATGATAGCTCCTCCATGATCCCTCCTCCATGATAGCTCCTCCATGATCCCTCCTCCATGATCCCTCCTCCATGATCCCTCCTCCATGATCCCTCCTCCATGATCCCTCCTCCATGATCCCTCCTCCATGATAGCTCCTCCATGATAGCTCCTCCATGATAGCTCCTCCATGATAGCTCCTCCATGATCCCTCCTCCATGATCCCTCCTCCATGATCCCTCCTCCATGATCCCTCCTCCATGATAGCTCCTCCATGATAGCTCCTCCATGATCCCTCCTCCATGATCCCTCCTCCATGATCCCTCCTCCATGATCCCTCCTCCATGATCCCTCCTCCATGATAGCTCCTCCATGATAGCTCCTCCATGATCCCTCCTCCATGATCCCTCCTCCATGATCCCTCCTCCATGATAGCTCCTCCATGATCCCTCCTCCATGATCCCTCCTCCATGATCCCTCCTCCATGATAGCTCCTCCATGATCCCTCCTCCATGATCCCTCCTCCATGATCCCTCCTCCATGATCCCTCCTCCATGATAGCTCCTCCATGATAGCTCCTCCATGATAGCTCCTCCATGATAGCTCCTCCATGATCCCTCCTCCATGATCCCTCCTCCATGATAGCTCCTCCATGATCCCTCCTCCATGATAGCTCCTCCATGATCCCTCCTCCATGATCCCTCCTCCATGATCCCTCCTCCATGATCCCTCCTCCATGATCCTTTGGGCAGAAATAAGAGCTTTGAGACGGCCTTCACCGAGGAGGGACAGAACAACTTCCGGTTCAGCCGAGGAGCGAGGAGCTGTCAGATAAGGGACGTGAGAGGCAGCCTTTGACTACCTTCTTGATGACTTGAGACTTGCCAAAAGATAAATGACTTGACTTGAAGCGTGATGACTTGCGTGTGTTCCTAAGTTTGAATGTAAGTAGGGATGTAACGATTAACGGTGTAACCATCTCTCTCTGTCTCTGTCTCTCTTTCTTTTTGCTTTCTCTGTCTCTCTCTCTCTCTGTCTCTCTCTCTCTCTCTGTCTCTCTCTCTCTCTGTCTCTCTCTCTCTCTCTGTCTCTGTATCTCTCTCTGTCTCTCTCTCTCTCTCTGTCTCTCTCTCTCTCTGTCTCTCTCTCTCTCTGTCTCTCTCTCTCTCTCTGTCTCTCTCTCTCTCTGTATCTCTCTCTGTATCTCTCTCTGTCTGTCTCTCTCTCTCTCTCTCTGTCTCTCTCTCTCTCTGTCTCTCTGCCTCTCTCTCTCTCTCTGTCTCCATCTCCGTCTCTCTCTCTCTCCCTCTCTCTCTCTCTCTCTCCGTCTCTCTCTCTCTCTCCGTCTCTCTCTCTCTCTCTCTCTCTCTCTCTCCGTCTCTCTCTCTCTCTCTCCCTCCGTCTCCGTCTCTCTCTCTCTCTCCCTCCGTCTCCGTCTCTCTCTCTCTCTCTCTCTCTCTCTCTCTCTCTCTCTCTCTCTCTGTCTCTCTCTCTCTCTCCGTCTCTCTCTCCCTCTCTCTCCGTCTCTCTCTCTCTCTCTCCCTCCGTCTCCGTCTCTCTCTCTCTGTCTCTCTCTCTCTCTCTCTCTCTCTCTCTCCGTCTCTCTCTCTCTCTCTCCGTCTCCGTCTCTCTCTCTCTCCGTCTCTCTCTCCGTCTCTCTCTCTCTCCGTCTCCGTCTCTCTCTCTCTCCGTCTCTCTCTCTCTCCGTCTCTCTCTCTCTCCGTCTCTCTCTCCGTCTCTCTCTCTCTCCGTCTCTCTCTCCGTCTCTCTCTCTCTCTCTCTCTCTCCGTCTCCGTCTCTCTCTCTCTCCGTCTCTCTCTCCGTCTCTCTCTCTCTCTCTCTCTCTCCGTCTCCGTCTCTCTCTCTCTCCGTCTCTGTCTCCGTCTCCATCCAGGCTGTGCTCTCTGCAGGCTCAGTGATGATGACCCGGCCATGTTGGGAGAAAAAGTCACACTCAAAGAGGAAAAACTCTCTGTCCACTACTTCTGTTTGGTAAGTCTGTCTGTGTGAGTGTCTTTGTATTCTCCTAGTTCCGTGTTTCATCACTTATAATCACGAATCATAATTCCTCACATATCTTCAAACCTTTAAAAAAAAAAAAAAAGTTACAAAATGCTTAACAAGACAAAAATAAAATGATCAAACACACACTGTGTGTGTGTGTGTGTGTGTGTGTGTGTGTGTGTGTGTGTGTGTGTGTGTGTGTGTGTGTGTGTGTGTGTGTGTGTGTGTGTGTGTGTCTCTGTGTGTGTGTCTCTGTGTGTGTGTCTCTGTGTGTGTGTCTCTGTGTGTGTCTCTGTGTGTGTGTGTGTGTGTGTCACAGCTGACGTCCTGTGGAGTTTACCAGCGAGGAGAAGAGGACGAGGGCATCTTCGGTTTCCTGCCGCAGGACATCAGACAGGAGAGCCGCCGGTCGACTCGACTGGTGAGACATTCAAACTAGAGATGCACCGATTACAACTTTCTAGGCTGATGTTCTTTGCGTTAGGCCAGCTGATACCGATCTTAGCCGATTCTGATTTCATTTTTTCTAACCACTTTACAGCACACACACATATTTACTTTCCATCTTTTCTTTAATAGAACATGTTAGAACAGATAATGGATCACTATGAAATAGAACTATATCAATGACTCCTGGTGTGGGACATTCACACACATCTAAAGGTCAATGTTAGAACCATTTCCTTCTCTTCACGTCCAACATCAACTAAAGAAATGTGATTTGGGTTGTTGGTGTGGTCCCTCCACGCCCTACTCTTTCCTTGCAGCTGTTGCATATTGCAGACTTGTTATCTTCTGCACACACGCTGAAGAACCCCAAACAGCTGACATGTTGCAGGTTAATTCACCAGGTTCCTACATGTGGGAGAATAGCGCCGACACGCCTTCACACCGCGAGCGGGTACGAGCCACACACGGCGGAGAAGTTGAGAGAAAGGAAGAAGAGAGCGTGCTGTGGCGTCCGTGTGTGCGTGCGTCCTTGAGAACTGTAACTGGTAGAACTTATGTTGGCAGTTAATTGGAGCGTTGACCGGCATGAAATCAGCATATGTCAGACTGACCTGCCGGTCTATCGGTGCATCTCTACTTCAAATCCATCTTTTCTCTTGTTTGTTTGTTTGTTTGTTTGTTTGTTTGTTTATTAAGATCCCCGTCAGCTTCTGTCTGTCTGAGGTCTCTATTATTTAATACGAATATTAGATAAGCTGGAATACATTCATCCATAAGAATCATATTCACAGTACATCAAAAGAGCAAAAACAAAAAAGAATACATCAAAGTTAAAACAAAACGTAAACTTACATACATAACATTCATACTCACAACGCAGAAAAGTAAACACTTTGGACCCTATCTCGCACCCGGCGCAACGCAAAGCCCGACCCAAGTGTCTTTGCTAGTTTAAGACCGACCCAGTTGTCAGTTTCCCGTCCAGCGCCCACGTTGTTTAAATAACAAATACACCTGCGCCCATCTGTGGCCCATGGTCTTACAGGGAGGTGTGTTCAGGTGCAATCTGGGCGTGCTGGTCTTACAGGGAGGTGTGTTCAGGTGCATTCTGGGCGTGCTGGTCTTACAGGGAGGTGTGTTCAGGTGCATTCTGGGCGTGCTGGTCTTACAGGGAGGTGTGTTCAGGTGCATTCTGGGCGTGCTGGTCTTACAGGGAGGTGTGTTCAGGTGCATTCTGGGCGTGCTGGTCTTACAGGGAGGTGTGTTCAGGTGCAATCTGGGCGTGCTGGTCTTACAGGGAGGTGTGTTCAGGTGCATTCTGGGAGTATTGCTATCTTGAGGCAGCGGGAAGTGATGGCACCATTGACCAACAAAAACCTGGTCTAAAGTCACTAACGCAGCATTTCATTGTTATTTTAACAGAGCATTAGTAAAATGATCCTAGGCTCGTGCACAGCACGTGCACACTATGCTTGTTACACACACAGGGGGAGATGATCTCTGATTGGTTGATTGCATGTTACGCCCAGAACACACCTCTGATTAATGAAGACACTAAGTACAACCCTTTAGAACCATGCGCCCGGCGCACGGACCCTTTTTACTGCCGTCAAACTAGCAACAGTGGATTTGGACACGCCCTAAACGCACCTGCACCAGGCGCCTCACGCCGTGACCTCAGATCGTTAGAATAAGAGCCTGTACATCAGATAACACTCGACACAAACCCACAACCTGTCTAATACTTACAGTTGCTCACATAATCATTTGTGTCTTCAGTAGTTCAGAATGAAAGAACGTACCTGGAAATTAATCTTCTAGGTCACAAAAAGAATCGCTAGCTTTTCAACGTCAAGTTCAAATCTTCAAGATCATTTAAAAAATGTATGTAATCTGTAGTATACTATACCATTACATTACATGTCATGTAGCTGACGCTTTTATCCAAAGAGACTTCCAATCTCTATATATGTCAGAGGTCCCACACCTCTGGAGCAGCTAGGGGTTAAGTGCCTTGCTCAGGGACACATTGGTTGATGTATAGCAGTGTGTGTTACTTTGTGTGTGTTGCTTTGTGTGTGATCAGTGTGTGTGTTACTTTGTGTTACTGTGTGTGTGTGTTACTGTGTGTTACTGTGTGTGTTACTTTGTGTTACTGTGTGTGTTTACTGTGTGTGTGTGTTACTGTGTGTGTGAGTAACTGTGTGTGTGTTACAGTGTGCGTGTTACTGTGTGTGTGTGTGTGTTTACAGTGTGTGTGTTACTGTGTGTGTGTGTGTGTGTGTGTGTGTTACTGTGTGTGTGTGTAACTGTGTGTGTGTTACTGTGTGTGTGTTTACTCTGTGTGTGTGATCAGTGTGTGTGCGTGTGTAACTGTGTGTTACTGTGTGTGTGTTTACAGTGTGTTACTTTGTGTGTGTTGCTTTGTGTGTGATCAGTGTGTGTGTTACTTTGTGTTACTGTGTGTGTGTGTGTTACTGTGTGTGTTTACTGTGTGTGTTACTGTGTGTGTTACTTTGTGTTACTGTGTGTGTTTACTGTGTGTGTGTGTGTGTGTTACTGTGTGTGTGAGTAACTGTGTGTGTGTTACAGTGTGCGTGTTACTGTGTGTGTGTGTGTGTTTACAGTGTGTGTGTTACTGTGTGTGTGTGTGTGTGTGTGTGTGTTACTGTGTGTGTGTGTAACTGTGTGTGTGTTACTGTGTGTGTGTTTACTCTGTGTGTGTGATCAGTGTGTGTGCGTGTGTAACTGTGTGTTACTGTGTGTGTGTTTACAGTGTGTTACTGTGTGTGTGTGTGTGTGTAACTGTGTGTGTAACTGTGTGTGTGTGTTACTGTGTGTGTGTGTGTGTTAATGTGTGTGTGTGTTAATGTGTGTGTGTGTTACTGTGTGTGTTACTGTGTGTGTGTGTGTGTGTAACTGTGTGTGTAACTGTGTGTGTTACTGTGTGTGTTACTGTGTGTGTGTGTGTTACTGTGTGTGTGTGTGTGTGTGTGTGTTTCAGACGTGTTCCTGCTGTAAGAAGAAGGGAGCGTGTGTCGGCTGTAACGTCCCCAGCTGCAGGAAGATGGTCCACTTCCCCTGCGGGAGGAAATACAAGTACATCTCTCAGTTTACCGGACTCTTCCCGTGAGTGCTGACTGCACATTAAACACTTAATTAATCAGAATCAGAATCAGAATCAGCTTAATTGGCCACGTTTGTGTAAACAAACAAGGAATTTGACTCCGGTTAACCTTTGCTCTCAAAGTACAACACTCGCTTAACATATAAAGAATAAAAACAGAAAGGACAGAAAGAAATATAAGAAAAATACTGTTAAGTATACAGTATAACAAAACAATAGTATTTACAAATGTACAAGAAATATACAAGGTAGTAAAGGTAGCTGAGTAGTTACACTCCCCAGTCATCATTATGTCTGGCATATCTATCTATCTATCTATCTATCTATCTATCTATCTATCTATCGCTCTCTCTCTGGCACACACGTTCACTATCTTTGTGGGGACCCGTCATTGCCATAATGCATTCCCTAGCCCCTTATCCTAACCTTAACCATCACCACTAGATGCCTAACCTTAACCCTTACCCTCACCCTAACCATAACCTAATTCTAACCCTAATCCTAAAACCAAGTCTTAACCCTCAAACAGACCTTTAACCTTGTGGGCTCCAGCATTTTGGCCCCACAGGGCTGGTCGGACCCCACAAGTATACTGAACTCCCGGTTTTTGGACCCCACGAATATAGTAAAACAAACACACACACACACACACACACACACACACACACACACACACACACACACACTCTGGTCCTGCTATTCTCTTGAAGAAATGGACGCACACACCAACACACAAGTATAAACTTCAGGCCACTTACGTAGGCTACGGCGTAAGCTCTGCGCGGAGCCTCCGCACAACCAGACTGAAGATGAACCTAATTAACTGGCCACTGACTGTAAGACATTCAGAGGTGTATGTGTCTCTGTCTGTCTCTGTGTCCAGGTCTTACTGTCCGGATCACAGTCCCACTCAGTCTCTGTGTGTGAGTTCAGATCTCAGTCTGCCTCAGTCCTGCTCCATCTGTTTGGACTCCATCGACCCCGTCCTGAGCTACTCCATCCTCAAATGTCCGTCCTGCCACTCCAGCTGGTTCCACAGGGACTGTGTGCAGGTAGTGTGACTTATATTTGAATAATGCATGTCAAAGGAGTCTGTTTACCCAAATTACAATTAACATTTTTTTTTTTTTTTAATGTTTGTGTCTCTGTGTGTGTGTGTGTGTGTGTCTGTGTCAGCGTCAGGCCCACAGTGCCGGTCTCTTCTTCTTTAGATGTACTCTCTGTAACAACAAGGAGACCTTCCAGGAGGAGATGCAGAGGATGGGAATCTACATCCCCGAGAGGTACCACCACCTTTAGAACGTGTTCCCATCACACCTGAACTCTACAGCAACAGAAACCCCAGAAGACAAAGGGATTCTGGGTAGAAAGAAACCGAAGCCTGTGTCCTAACTCATGCTTTTTCTGCAGAGATGCCTCATGGGAGTTGGAGGAAAATGCATATTCAGAACTGCTGGAGGTTTACATGCACTGCGACGCCCTCACCTGCCTCTGCAACAACGGACGAACGCACTCTACAAAGACCGGGTATTTATGTTCTTCTTTTTTTAATTTTTTTTTAGGGTTCAATGTTAAAGGTCCCATGACATGTTGCTTTTTGGATGCTTTTATATAGACCTTAGTGGTCCCTAATACTGTATCTGAAGTCTTTTATATAGACCTTAGTGGTCCCCTAATACTGTATCTGAAGTCTCTTTTATATAGACCTTAGTGGTCCCCTAATACTGTATCTGAAGTCTCTTTATATAGGCCTTAGTGGTCCCTAATACTGTATCTGAAGTCTCTTTTATATAGACCTTAGTGGTCCCCTAATACTGTATCTGAAGTCTCTTTTATATAGGCCTTAGTGGTCCCTAATACTGTATCTGAAGTCTCTTTATATAGGCCTTAGTTGTCCCTAATACTGTATCTGAAGTCTCTTTTATATAGGCCTTAGTGGTCCCCTAATACTGTATCTGAAGTCTCTTTTATATAGACCTTAGTGGTCCCCTAATACTGTATCTGAAGTCTCTTTATATAGGCCTTAGTGGTCCCCTAATACTGTATCTGAAGTCTCTTTATATAGGCCTTAGTGGTCTTCTAATACTGTATCTGAAGTCTCTTTTATATAGGCCTTAGTGGTCCCCTAATACTGTATCTGAAGTCTCTTTTATATAGGCCTTAGTGGTCCCCTAATACTGTATCTGAAGTCTCTTTTATATAGACCTTAGTGGTCCCCTAATACTGTATCTGAAGTCTCTTTATATAGGCCTTAGTGGTCCCCTAATACTGTATCTGAAGTCTCTTTATATAGGCCTTAGTGGTCTCCTAATACTGTATCTGAAGTCTCTTTTATATAGACCTTAGTGGTCCCCTAATACTGTATCTGAAGTCTCTTTTATATAGGCCTTAGTGGTCCCCTAATACTGTATCTTAAGTCTCTTTATATAGACCTTAGTGGTCCCCTAATACTGTATCTGAAGTCTCTTTATATAGGCCTTAGTGGTCCCCTAATACTGTATCTGAAGTCTCTTTTATATAGGCCTTAGTGGTCCCCTAATACTGTATCTGAAGTCTCTTTATATAGGCCTTAGTGGTCCCCTAATACTGTATCTGAAGTCTCTTTATATAGGCCTTAGTGGTCCCTAATACTGTATCTGAAGTCTCTTTTATATAGACCTTAGTGGTCCCCTAATACTGTATCTGAAGTCTCTTTTATATAGACCTTAGTGGTATATATGATATATACATAGGGTTTGTCACGTAGTTTGTCACTGACGTAACTGGCCAATGAAACAGGATCATTACAGCGTTTCAAGTCCTAAATCAAACACAACTAAGACACACAGCCAACAGATGGGACACAGCGCTGCACAATATAAACTAAATAGTAGAGATGGTCCAATACCATTTCTTGCTTCCAATTCTGATACCTGAACTTGCGTATCGGCCGATACCGAGTACTGATCAGATATCAGTGTGTCTGATATTTGATTATGTTTTAACAGCTGTATACTACTATCCCTGTATGATGATATGATGTATAACAGCTGTATACTACTATCCCTGTATGATGATATGATTTATAACAGCTGTATACTACTATCCCTGTATGGATGATATGATGTATAACAGCTGTATACTACTATCCCTGTATGATGATATGATGTATAACAGCTGTATACTACTATCCCTGTATGGATGATATGATGTATAACAGCTGTATACTACTATCCCTGTATGGATGATATGATGTATAACAGCTGTATACTACTATCCCTGTATGGATGATATAGTTATATAACAGCTGTATACTACTATCTCTGTATGATGATATGATGTATAACAGCTGTATACTACTATCCCTGTATGGATGATATGATGTATAACAGCTGTATACTACTATCCCTGTATGGATGATATAGTTATATAACAGCTGTATACTACTATCCCTGTATGGATGATATGATGTATAACAGCTGTATACTACTATCCCTGTATGGATGATATGATGTATAACAGCTGTATACTACTATCCCTGTATGGATGATATGATGTATAACAGCTGTATACTACTATCCCTGTATGGATGATATGATGTATAACAGCTGTATACTACTATCCCTGTATGATGATATGATGTATAACAGCTGTATACTACTATCCCTGTATGATGATATGATGTATAACAGCTGTATACTACTATCCCTGTATGGATGATATGATGTATAACAGCTGTATACTACTATCCCTGTATGATGTGATATGATGTATAACAGCTGTATACTACTATCCCTGTATGATGTGATATGATGTATAACAGCTGTATACTATGTATATGGATGTGATATGATTTCTATCTTTGTTGTCGGTCTGGCTCAGGTTAAACTCTTTGTGAAACATGAACAAACTCAAACAATGAACGCCCAGAACTTTCTTTTATTCTGCAGTTTGACAGTCCGTTATAACGTAAAAATAACATTAATATACTAGGGCTGTCAATCGATTACAAAATGTAATCTAATTAATTACATACTGTGATTAATTAATCGCATACATAATTAACGGTGCCTGAACCGATACTTTTTAAGAAAGTAAAAAAAGAAAAGAAAGAAAAGGGTACTAACTAACAGTCGGTGACATTAAAGAACGGCTTGTTCATTGCTAAGGCCATATGGTCGAAATTAAATGATTTAATAATAATATATAACAATAACAATAACTTATTTCACTAGTTAATTGCTGTTGAACGACAAAAACAACCAGCAGATGGGAAAAGGACATTTAACAATAACTTCAAATGCACCACGAGGCTGTAGTTTACCAGTTTCATTGAACGCACCGTCTGTGTTGTTTCTCCGAGCGTTAGCTGTCAGCATTATAACCGTGTTTAATCCAGCTACTAGCTAGCGGTAGGCTAACGTTAGCTGCTGTCGAGTATAGTGTTAACTAGCTAGCGGTAGACTAACGTTAACTGCTGTTGAGTATAGTGTTAACTAGCTAGTGGTAGACTAACGTTAACTGCTGTTGAGTATAGTGTTAACTAGCTAGTGGTAGGCTAACGTTAACTGTTGTTGAGTATAGTGTTAACTAGCTAGTGGTAGGCTAACGTTAGCTGCTGTCGAGTATAGTGTTAACTAGCTAGTGGTAGGCTAACGTTTGCTGCTGTCGAGTATAGTGTTAACTAGCTAGCGGTAGGCTAACGTTTGCTGCTGTCGAGTATAGTGTTAACTAGCTAGCGGTAGGCTAACGTTAGCTGCTGTTGAGTATAGTGTTAACTAGCTAGCGGTA
>CM042333.1:31014601-31022101 GCA_023566125.1 Zingel zingel | reverse complement strand
CAACCATCATTTTACTCTCATTTATTTTAAAACAGGGTTCATCTATTTAAAAACAACATAATCAAAAGCATTTTGGTCATTGTTATAATCAGGGTTAACTCTCCTGTCGTCCTCTGGGTCAAACTTGCAATACCAGTTGATATTAACTAGGGCTGTCAGCGTTATCGCGTTAATCGCAATGCGATTAAGGGTCGACACGGTGCGATTAATTGTTTTTAATCGCATTAATCGCATGCCGGCATTTATTAATGTATTTGACCCTTCACTGGGCTCGGCGTGGTGCCTAACAGGCGACTATTTTGACCCTTCACTGGGCTCGGCGTGGTGCCTAACAGGCGACTATTTTGACCCTTTGCAGCCCCGTTACTTCTCATCAAGCTGCCACTTCCTCCCAACACATCCTGCTGCTGCAGGCTGCAGTGTGATGGAGAAAGACAGCAGCAATGAAATCCTGAATGGAGCTTTTTACTTTCCAAAACTCCCGGACGTCTCCTAGACAAGTGGAAAGCCATATGCACGTTGTGTAACGCTGAATTAAAATATCACAGAAGCACGTCAAGCTGGAGCTACCAGCTTACGAGCTAAGCATAGTACAGTTAACGTGATGCTAGCCGCTAGCATGCTACAGAGTGCTACTTGCCGACCTGTGGATGAAACCATCCATCCATCTTCGTCTGCTTATCCGGTATCGGGTCGCGGGGGCAGCAGCTCCAGCAGGGGACCCCAAACTTCCCTTTCCCGAGCAACATTAACCAGCTCCGACTGGGGGATCCCGAGGCGTTCCCAGGCCAGGTTGGAGATATAATCCCTCCACCTAGTCCTGGGTCTTCCCCGAGGCCTCCTCCCAGCTGGACGTCCCTCCACCTAGTCCTGGGTCTTCCCCGAGACCTCCTGCCAGCTGGACGTGCCTCCACCTAGTCCTGGGTCTTCCCCGAGGCCTCCTCCCAGCTGGACGTCCCTCCACCTAGTCCTGGGTCTTCCCCGAGGCCTCCTCCCAGCTGGACGTCCCTCCACCTAGTCCTGGGTCTTCCCCGAGGCCTCCTCCCAGCTGGACGTCCCTCCACCTAGTCCTGGGTCTTCCCCGAGGCCTCCTCCCAGCTGGACGTCCCTCCACCTAGTCCTGGGTCTTCCCCAAGGCCTCCTCCCAGCTGGACGTCCCTCCACCTAGTCCTGGGTCTTCCCCGAGGCCTCCTCCCAGCTGGACGTCCCTCCACCTAGTCCTGGGTCTTCCCCGAGGCCTCCTCCCAGCTGGAAGTGCCTGGAACACCTCCCTAGGGAGGCGCCCAGGGGGCATCCTTACCAGATGCCCGAACCACCTCAACTGGCTCCTTTCAATGCAAAGGAGCAGCGGCTCTACTCCGAGCTCCTCACGGATGACTGAGCTTCTCACCCGATCTCTAAGGGAGACGCCAGCCCCCCTCCTGAGGAAACCCATTTCGGCCGCTTGTACCCTGGATCTTGTTCTTTCGATGAAACCAAATCCCTAAAAATGACTACAGCTCTTGTGAAACGGGTGGCAACTAACTGCAGACCTGTCAGCATCGTAGAGGACTCGGGTCTTAAAGACGTACTACGGCTGGCGTGTTCTGACCCGTCTGGTTGGCGTGGAGGGGGACAGCAGAAGCCTGTAGGACACGGAGAAAGCAGCCACACTGGAACTGCTGCAAGCTGCTGCAAACGCTGTCTGATTAACTGGTGATCACTGGACGTCAGGGAGGAATCTACATTATTTAGGAGTTACCGAACACTAGATTGACTCTAGTAAGGAGAGGGAGTTTTAGTTCTTTAGTTCGGTACTTGGAGGAATTGTGAAATAATGACAGATTCACACATTTTTCTTTTGTTTACAGCAAATAAATAATTACAAATCTTAAAATCAAGTTCATAGAGTAACTTTCTTTGCATTCATTTGATTCACAATCATGATCCACTGGTGAGAACGGCTTTCCATCGTTAATATGGGCTTAAAAACTGTTCTGAAATGCAAAATAATAGAATTTTAATAAATAAAATATGCGATTAATCGCGATTAACTACAGAAATTCAACGATTAATCGTGATTTAAAAATATTAATCATTTGACAGCCCTAATAACGCATTACGCTGTATTTTTGTGCGTACAAACAGCGTAGCAACATGTCCACAGATAGAAGATGGACGGGAGTGTGTACGAATGATTTAGTCCGACACCGGTCTATATCCACGATGTTCCACTTCCCGGATTGCTCCGTTGCCGCCGAAACTGAAACTACTTTTGAACGTCCACATGTTCCACCAAAACAAGTTCCTTCCTGAGACTATTCAGCAGAGGCACCGTGGCTCAGTGTTCAAGGACCTTAAGTCTTCGACAAACTGATATTGATATCTGAACATTTCTGATATGTATAAATGAACTTTTGGGTAACCCAGCTTTGTGTCTGTGTGCAGCTCTAGTATAGATTGATCTTTGTGTAACCCAGCTTTGTCTGTGTGCAGCTCTAGTATAGATGGATCTTTGGGTAACCCAGCTTTGTGTCTGTGTGCAGCTCTAGTATAGATCGATCTTTGGGTAACCCAGTTTTGTGTCTGTGTGCAGCTCTAGTATAGATTGATCTTTGTGTAACCCAGCTTTGTCTGTGTGCAGCTCTAGTATAGATGGATCTTTGGGTAACCCAGCTTTGTGTGTGTGTGCAGCTCTAGTATAGATGGATCTTTGTGTGTGTGTGCAGCTCTAGTATAGATGGATCTTTGTGTGTGTGTGCAGCTCTAGTATAGATGGATCTTTGGGTAACCCAGTTTTGTGTCTGTGTGCAGCTCTAGTATAGATTGATCTTTGTGTGTGTGTGCAGCTCTAGTATAGATGGATCTTTGTGCCTGTGTGCAGCTCTAGTATAGATGGATCTTTGTGTGTGTGTGCAGCTCTAGTATAGATGGATCTTTGTGTGTGTGTGCAGCTCTAGTATAGATGGATCTTTGTGTGTGTGTGCAGCTCTAGTATAGATGGATCTTTGTGTGTGTGTGCAGCTCTACGTGACGACCTGTACTTCGACGTGGGCTGCCTGCTGGCTCTGTGTCTGGTTCACGGCGGTCCGCCGGTCGGCTTCTTCTCCCCCGCTCTCTACCAGTGTCTGTTCAACTACCCGGCCAACCGGCTGCTCGCCGCTGCTCACATGACCCCGGACACGCGCTTCAGCCGCCAAGTCGGCAGGGTGAGTCGCACCAGATCAGCCGAAAATGTTTCCAAAACAGACGTTGTGTCTGTTTAAATCTTGTTTGATTTCCATCACACTTATGTTCGTTACACTTGATTACATACAGGCGCTTTGTTCAATGTTTTTGTCACTTTGGTGATATTTTTGACGCTTTTTTAATGATTGTCATTTTTTTTCTATATTTTGGTCACTTTTTGTCATTTTTTTGTCATTTAGTTTCTATATTTTTGTCACTTTTTTGGCTTTTTTTCTATATTTTTGTCACTTTTTTGGCTTTTTTTTCTATATTTTTGTCATTTTTTGTCATTTTTTTCTATATTTTTGTCACTTTTTTGGCATTTTTTTTCTATATTTTTGTCAAATTTGTTGGCAATTTTTTTTCTATATTTTGGTCACTTTTTGTCATTTTTTTGTCATTTAGTTTCTATATTTTTGTCACTTTTTTGGCTTTTTTTCTATATTTTTGTCACTTTTTTGGCTTTTTTTTCTATATTTTTGTCATTTTTTGTCATTTTTTTCTATATTTTTGTCACTTTTTTGGCATTTTTTTCTATATTTTTGTCAAATTTGTTGGCAATTTTTTTTCTATATTTTTGTCTTTTTTTTCTATATTTTTGTCACTTTTTTGGCTTTTTTTTCTATATTTTTGTCATTTTTTTTCTATATTTTTGGCAATTTTTTGTCTTTTTTTTCTATATTTTTGTCACTTTTTGGGCATTTTTTTTCTATATTTTTGTCACTTTTTGGGCATTTTTTTCTATATTTTTGTCACTTTTTTGTCATTTTTTTCTATATTTTTGTCATTTTTTTTCTATATTTTTGTCACTTTTTTGGCATTTTTTTCTATATTTTTGTCATTTTTTTTTCTATATTTTTGTCACTTTTTGTCATTTTTTTTCTATATTTTTGTCATTTTTTTCCCTATATTTTTGTCACTTTTTTGGCATTTTTTTCTATATTTTTGTCATTTTTTTGTCATTTTTTTTCTATATTTTTGTCATTTTTTTCTATATTTTTGTCACTTTTTTTTCTATATTTTTGTCACTTTTTTTTCTATATTTTTGTCACTTTTTTGTCATTTTTTTTCTATATTTTTTGTCATTTTTTTCTATATTTTTGTCACTTTTTTGGCATTTTTTTCTATATTTTTGTCATTTTTTTCTATATTTTTGTCACTTTTTTAAAATATTTTTGTCACGTTTTTTATATATCTTTGTCACTTTTTGGTAATTTTTTTGTAATTTTTAGCTATATTTTTGTCTCTTTTTGTCGCCGAGTCGGCAGAGTGAGTCTCACAAGTTTGTTGGAAAAAACCTTCCAAAACAGAAGTTTTTTCTCTTTAATCTTGTTTGACTTTGATATGAAGAAACTTTGATATGAGGTAACTATCTAATGGATTTCTTTAAATGGTTGTGTGGCTGATTTCAGATGGCCGAGGCAGAGTCTTTAGACGCCCTGAGAGAAGTCATGGCGGAGAGTTGGGAGTTCCTGGAGTTAGCCGGCTGCAACCGACCAATCAGCAGCCTGCAGCAGCGAGAGGCTCTGCTGGAGGATCTGGTCGGCTTCACCATGATCACCAGGATGCAGCTACCGCTGCAGAGGTACGCAGACCCCTCGCTGCACATTAATACACTTTAATCTCACACTAAATATTAATAAAATAATAAAATGTAATGTAAATGTTGTTTTTAAAAAGGACAAAACCCCGATATTTTTTTAATGGGTTTTTTCCCAACAGATTTGTCACTTTTTTGTCATTTTTTCTATATTTTTGTCACTTTTTTTCTATATTTTTGTCATGTTTTGTCACTTTTTCTATTTTTTGTCACTTTTTTCTCATTTTTTTCTATATTTTTGTCATTTTTTCTATTTTCTTTGTCACTTTTTTATCATTTTTTGTCCTTTTTATGGTCATTTTTTTCCTATATTTTTGTCTTTTTTTTGTCTTTTTTTCTATATTTCTGTCCCTTTTTTTCTAATTTTTTGTCCTTTTTTTTGTCATTTTTTCTATATTTTTGTCTTTTTTTGTCACTTTTTCTATTTTTTGTCATTTGTTTTCTATATTTTTGTCATTTTTTCGTCATTTTTCTATATTTTTGTCAATTTTTTGTCATTTTTTTGTCACTTTTTCTATATTTTTTGGTCATTTTTGTTGCTTTCTGAGGTTTCTGTCACCGAGTCAGCAGAGTGAGTCTCACACTAAATATTAATAAAATAATAAAATATAAAGTTAAAAAAACTCACATTTACTTTTATTTTTAAAAAGGACAACACCCCGTTTCTCGCCTCTAATACAAAATATTCATTAAAACATGTAAAATATTTCTTCTGGCAAAAAAAGCGTGAAAAACGACGGAGCCCTGAAGGGGACACGAGCAAAACAAAATCTGAGGTTGAGTTTGATAGTTTGGTCACGCAGGTCTCTCTCCTTGCGTGTGGACGTCCACCTACTGTATATCCGTGCAGGTGGCCAGATGTTTGTAACTACATGCGGTCGTTTTTATTCAATGTTTTTGTCGCTTTGGTGATATTTTTGACGCTTTTATTTGTAATGGGTTTTTTTCCCAACAGATTTGTCACATTTTTAAAATTTCTTTCTATATTTTTGTCATTTTTTCTATTTTCTTTGTCATTTTTTTCTCATTTTTTTCAATATTTTTGTCATTTTTTTCGGCACTTTTTCTATATTTTTCGTCACTTTTTCCTATATTTTTGTCACTTCTTTGTAATTATTTTTTTCTATATTTCTGTCACTTATTTTGTCTTTTTTTCTATATTTTTGTCACTTTTTTCTCATTTTTTGTCCTTTTTTTCTCATTTTTTCCCGATTTTTTTGTCATTTTTTTGTCATTTTTTTCTATATTTTTGTCTTTTTTTCTATATTTTTCGTCACTTTTTCCTATATTTTTGTCACTTCTTTGTAATTATTTTTTTCTATATTTCTGTCTTTTTTTCTATATTTTTTGTCACCTTTTTAAATGTGCCTCGCCTCTCTTCTCTCCCCTCCCCTCCCCCCTCCCCTCCTCTCTCCTCTCCCCTCCTCACATCTCCTCTCCTTTCCTCTCTTCTCCCCTCCCCTCCTCCTCTCTCCTCTCCTCTCGTTTCCTCTCCTCTCCCCTCCTCACATCTCCTCTCCTCTCGTTTTCTCCTCTCCTCTCCTCCTCTCTCCTCTCCCCTCCTCTCCTTTCCTTTCCTCTCCTCTCCCCTCCTCACATCTTCTCTCCTCTCCTCTCGTTTTCTCCTCTCCTCTCGTTTTCTCCTCTCCTCTCCTCCTCTCTCCTCTCCCCTCCTCTCCTTTCCTCTCCTCTCCCCTCCTCACATCTTCTCTCCTCTCCTCTCGTTTCATCTCCTCTCCTCTCCTCCTCTCCCCTCCTCACATCTCCTCTCCTCTCGTTTCCTCTCCTCTCCTCTCCTCCCCTCTCCCCTCCTACATTATATCAGGTGAAAAAACGGCCTGATATGATAGGTTGATTTGGGTGGAACGTGAAGATGGTAAAAAGAGCCTGACTTGTGTTTGTCCTGCAGGTTTCGGGAGGGTCTGCAGACGTTGGGTGTCTTTGATCAGGTACGGCGTGCACGTGTTTTGATTTTAAAGACGTATTTAAGAAGATGCAGAGTGCTGACGTTGTTGAACGGTGTGCAGGTGCAGCTGTTCCCGTCGGTGTTCTGCACGGTTTTCTGTGAAGCGGCCGGTCGGCTCTCGGCTCAGACGCTCGCTCGCGTCTTCACCGTGAACTTCTCTGAGCAGGAGGAGAGGCTGAGCAGAGAGACGCCCGTCCTCGGCTACTGGAGACACTTCCTGTTGGACTGTGAAGGTAAACTAGATTTAAGCTGGAGTTACGGTTCTGTGGAGGCTGTTTTGCCGTAGTGTGTGTGTGTGTGTGTGTGTGTGTGTGTGTGTGTGTGTGTGTGTGTGTGTGTGTGTGTGTGTGTGTGTGTGTGTGTGTGTGTGTGTGTGTGTGTGTGATAGAGAGAGTGTGTGTGTGTGATAGAGAGAGTGTGTGTGTGTGATAGAGAGAGTGTGTGTGTGTGATAGAGAGAGTGTGTGTGTGTGATAGAGAGAGTGTGTGTGTGATAGAGAGAGTGTGTGTGTGTGATAGAGAGAGAGTGTGTGTGTGATAGAGAGAGAGTGTGTGTGTGATAGAGAGAGAGTGTGTGTGTGATATAGTGTGAGTGTGTGTGTGTGGTAGAGTGTGTGGTAGAGCGAGTGAGAGTGTGACTGTTTAAACCTCGACGATCGCACTTGCACTATAAACTAATTTACTCTCCTTTCATGTTTCCTCCTCTCCTCCTTCCCTCTCTCCTCTCC
>CM042333.1:31004601-31009601 GCA_023566125.1 Zingel zingel | reverse complement strand
GTAATTACTAATGTTAACTATCATGTTAGTGATCAGTAATTAGCCTGTGCCTATGTTATCTCCTTACATATACCTACGCTCTCCGTCTCTGCTAGATTGGGAATGATTGAGATTTCTCTTGGCACAGCTACCAGAAGACTTCCAACTTTCAGACAGGTTGCTCACGTCACATCTACGTCTTCAAGCTCAGTTGGAGGCTGCTCAGTAACGCTCAGCCATCACCGGAAAAGAGACTTCACTGGTCTCCGTCCAGAGACACGGGACCTGCTGGTCCAGTTTATATACAGTCTATATGAGTGACACCTCTTTAATTTGACCTGCTCGGTCTCTGGTAACTGTGGCGGAGTGATACCTCTTTAATTTGACCTCCTCGGTCTCTGGTAACTGTGGCGGAGTGATACCTCTTTAATTTGACCTGCTCGGTCTCTGGAACCTGTGGCGGAGTGATACCTCTTTAATTTGACCTGCTCGGTCTCTGGAACCTGTGGCGGAGTGATACCTCTTTAATTTGACCTCCTCGGTCTCTGGAAACTGTGGCGGAGTGATACCTCTTTAATTTGACCTGCTCGGTCTCTGGTAACTGTGGCGGAGTGATACCTCTTTAATTTGACCTGCTCGGTCTCTGGAACCTGTGGCGGAGTGATACCTCTTTAATTTGACCTGCTCGGTCTCTGGAACCTGTGGCGGAGTGATACCTCTTTAATTTGACCTGCTCGGTCTCTGGAACCTGTGGCGGAGTGATACCTCTTTAATTTGACCTCCTCGGTCTCTGGAAACTGTGGCGGAGTGATACCTCTTTAATTTGACCTGCTCGGTCTCTGGTAACTGTGGCTGAGTGATACCTCTTTAATTTGACCTGCTCGGTCTCTGGAACCTGTGGCGGAGTGATACCTCTTTAATTTGACCTGCTCGGTCTCTGGAACCTGTGGCGGAGTGACACCTCTTTAATTTGACCTCCTCGGTCTCTGGAACCTGTGGCGGAGTGACACCTCTTTAATTTGACCTCCTCGGTCTCTGGAACCTGTGGCGGAGTGACACCTCTTTAATTTGACCTGCTCGGTCTCTGGAACCTGTGGCGGAGTGATACCTCTTTAATTTGACCTCCTCGGTCTCTGGAACCTGTGGCGGAGTGATACCTCCTCGTTCTTCCCTCCTCTCTGACGGGCTGCGGCCACGTCATCAGACGCTCCGTCACCAACAACATCCAACATGGCGGCGTCTGTCCGGGAGAAGCAGACAGGTTTGTCAAAAACGATTAAGTTCTTCTATTAACGGGTATTTTTAGCGGTAGACAGCGACGGTTACCGGCGGCAGAGAGTCTAACCAACCCGTAGTCCGACTGGAGGGATTAATTAAGGACTGTTAACGGCTGCTAACCAGCTAACTAACCACTACTAGCTGCCAAACGGCCGCTAGTTAGGAGACTAACTGGCGTGACTAACGTTACAGAGACTGCTCATTCTTCTATATTCTATACATATATGTATGTGTATATACATATATATACTGTCAGTATCTATATCTATGATTCTTCTCCACATGCAGTCTAATCTCTGCTGTTAACTAGTTACCTGAAGAGTTATTTAGCCCTTTAGCTCGGTAGCTAATGCTACTGACAGCTTTCTAATGCTACTGTTAGCTAGCTAGGTGAAGTTAGCATGTTGCTACCAGTGATGAGAACCAGAATCAGAACCAGAGCCAGAACCAGAATCAGAAAGGGCTTTATTGCCAAGTACGTTGCACATACAAGGGATTTGTCGTGGTGCTGTTGGTGCACGTCACACATTCAAATATAAGAAGGATAAAAAAGAATATAATTAATATAAATATTAAGATATACACACAGAATGTATTAATAACGATAACATAAGTAAATAAATAGTAAAATAAGTTATAAGTTAATAAGATCATTACATTTCTTTAAAAATGTCGATTGAGTGTTTTTAGAGCATTGGGTCTCAAAGTGGGGTCCGGGGACCCCCAGGGGTCATTGAAGAGGTTCCAGGGGTCCTTGAAGAGGTTCCAAGGGTCCGGGGACCCCCAGGGGTCCTTGAAGAGGTTCCAGGGGTCCTTGAAGAGGTTCCATGGGTCCGGGGACCCCTAGGGGTCTTTGTAGAGGTTCCAGGGGTCCTTGAAGAGGTTCCAAGGGTCCGGGGACCCCCAGGGGTCCTTGAAGAGGTTCCAGGGGTCCTTGAAGAGGTTCCATGGGTCCGGGGACCCCTAGGGGTCCTTGAAGAGGTTCCAGGGGTCCGGGGACCCCCAGGGGGCCTTGAAGAGGTTCCATGGGTCCTGGGACCCCCAGGGGTCCTTGAAGAGGTTCCAGGGGTCCTTGAAGAGGTTCCATGGGTCCGGGGACCCCCAGGGGTCCTTGAAGAGGTTCCAGGGGTCCTTGAAGAGGTTCCATGGGTCCGGGGACCCCCAGGGGTCCTTGTAGAGGTTCCAGGGGTCCGGGGACCCCCAGGGGTCATTGAAGAGGTTCCAGGGGTCCCCAACACAGAGGGGAACTATTTATTTTCACTATAATTTCATCCATAAGTTAAGTTAATCAGTTTATTTGTCAGGGGGCCGTGCACAGTTCAAGCCCTGAACCAGAGTTAGCTACACAGCTAATGTACCTCTGTTGTCCCAGGGCAAGGGAGGTAACAAGACAATACTGTCAAAACAGATAGAAACTTAACAACAAACGGCGTAGAACAAGCATTACGTCACGTATAAACCAGTATCCAAAAATATATGAATTCCATGTTATAGAAAGCTCAATGATCACATGGTTGGAAGTCTTTAAGGACATTTTAAAACATCGGAGACTTGCACAATCTCTAATGTACGACGGAGCATTAGGGCCACATCAAAGGGAAAACAAATAAGGAGGATAATAATTTGTTTTAATTTATTTAGCATTTCGGGAATCAAGTTAAACTATACCATTTCGAGAATAATGTCGAGATTAAAGTTGAAATGACGAGAATAAATTCAACTCCTTTATCACTTAATCACATTAGAGCGACTGTCCGCTGTGCCAGCTGCCATGTAGGCACCATCAGAGATATGGGTTACATCAGAGATATGGGTTACATCATAGATATGGGTTACATCATAGATATGGGTTACATCATAGATATGGGTTACATCATAGATATGGGTTACATCGGAGATATGGGTTACATCATAGGTATGGGTTACATCAGAGGTATGGGTTACATCAGAGGTATGGGTTACATCATAGGTATGAGTTACATCATAGGTATGGGTTACATCAGAGATATGGGTTACATCAGAGGTATGGGTTACATCAGAGGTATGGGTTACATCATAGGTATGGGTTACATCAGAGATATGGGTTACATCATAGGTATGGGTTACATCAGAGGTATGGGACATCATAGGTATGGGTTACATCAGAGGTATGGGTTACATCAGAGATATGGGTTACATCATAGGTATGGGTTACATCAGAGATATGGGTTACATCAGAGGTATGGGTTACATCATAGGTATGGGTTACATCATAGGTATGGGTTACATCAGAGGTATGGGTTACATCAGAGGTATGGGTTACATCATAGGTATGAGTTACATCATAGGTATGGGTTACATCAGAGATATGGGACATCATAGGTATGGGACATCATAGGTATGGGTTACATCAGAGATATGGGTTACATCAGAGGTATGGGTTACATCAGAGGTATGGGTTACATCATAGGTATGGGTTACATCATAGGTATGGGTTACATCAGAGATATGGGTTACATCATAGGTATGGGTTACATCAGAGGTATGGGACATCATAGGTATGGGTTACATCATAGGTATGGGTTACATCGGAGATATGGGTTACATCAGAGGTATGGGTTACATCAGAGGTATGGGTTACATCAGAGATATGGGTTACATCATAGGTATGGGTTACATCAGAGATATGGGTTACATCAGAGGTATGGGTTACATCATAGGTATGGGTTACATCAGAGATATGGGTTACATCATAGGTATGGGTTACATCAGAGGTATGGGTTACATCATAGGTATGAGTTACATCATAGGTATGGGTTACATCAGAGATATGGGTTACATCATAGGTATGGGTTACATCAGAGATATGGGACATCATAGGTATGGGACATCATAGGTATGGGACATCATAGGTATGGGACATCATAGGTATGGGTTACATCAGAGATATGGGTTACATCAGAGGTATGGGTTACATCAGAGGTATGGGTTACATCAGAGGTATGGGTTACATCGGAGATATGGGTTACATCAGAGGTATGGGACATCATAGGTATGGGTTACATCAGAGATATGGGTTACATCATAGGTATGGGTTACATCAGAGGTATGGGTTACATCAGAGGTATGGGTTACATCAGAGATATGGGTTACATCATAGGTATGGGTTACATCAGAGATATGGGTTACATCAGAGGTATGGGTTACATCATAGGTATGGGTTACATCAGAGATATGGGTTACATCATAGGTATGGGTTACATCATAGGTATGGGTTACATCATAGGTATGGGTTACATCAGAGATATGGGTTACATCATAGGTATGGGTTACATCAGAGATATGGGTTACATCATAGGTATGGGTTACATCAGAGATATGGGTTACATCATAGGTATGGGTTACATCATAGGTATGGGTTACATCAGAGATATGGGTTACATCAGAGATATGAGCGCCACTCCTTCAGGATCAAACGAGTTGATCAGCTGTCTTATTGTGTCTTGTGATACGACATATCCTCTCTGTATTGCCCGTAGGTGTAACCATGGATACCCTTATTGCATCTGTCCATTACGAGCTCTTTCAGTCTGCAGGAATGCGGCCACCTCTTCCAAGTTGGCGTGGTTTCTCCTTCTGAACAGACGCAATTTTCGGCCCAATCTCTTCAGAGTCCTAATACTTCTCACCATGCTGGTTAGAAAGCGCTAAAAGAGAAAGAGCTCATGCATTTTGTAGAAGACTACAGGTAAAGGTAGTAGTTT
>CM042333.1:30977101-30989601 GCA_023566125.1 Zingel zingel | reverse complement strand
ACACGATGTGATTGGTCTGACTAGAGTTTGGTTTTTCCAGTTCGCAAGCCAACGGAGAGTGCCTAGACCCCCCCCCCCCCTCCCACCCCGGCTCCAAATTAAATGTGCTGCCGCTAGAGTGCGTCTAGATTTCTAGGCTACCCAAAAAACGAGGAGGAGACAACACAAGGGTTAATCAGGTATTTCAATAACTTCTAAAGAGTAATTTCCATAACCGTCAGAGGGGCAGATGAGTGCGGAGCCAAGGACGTCATTAGACTTTTGGTTGTGATTTCCACCATTACATCACTCTTGTTTTTTTTTTTTAACGTCTGTAACCACGAAACTAAATCAAAACACATCTGCTCCACAACTCAATTTTGAGGTTGCATGCGACTGACAGGGATGTTGTTCTTGGGGGAAACGGAGAATTCTTCAGTGTTGGAGGAGGTCTTTTTAGTGCTGTTATTTAATTATCACCCTTTTTCACGATGACAGTGTGAACTATTCCCCGTCAAGTGTTGACGGTTCAAGGCTCCTAGGCTGTAGGATCAAAATAGAAAATTAATTTATTTTTGGAACTTTTTTTTCGATGCTTTTGACAGGGTTTTTTCCCCAAACGCTTTTTTAAAATCATGGTCAATAAACCTAATTCATGACATGCATTTGTGGGATGAGCAGCAGCGCTGAGTATGGGGGTTGCGCCCATGAAAAATTTGCCAAATCTTCTCTGCCAATGCCAAACAGCCTATTCTGCCATTGACTCGTTTCGTGTTTGGTGGATTGGATGATTGAAGTTGGAAGAAACGAGACATTTTGGCAATTTAATAATTCATTCATTTCACAAACAGGAGCCTCAGTAGCAAATGGAAGAACCGTACACAGCCACAACAGCCTGGCACCTCCTCCTCATGCTGGTCACCAGCCTGGTCCCTCCTCCTCATGCTGGTCACCAGCCTGGTCCCTCCTCCTCATGCTGGTCACCAGCCTGGCCCCTCCTCCTCATGCTGGTCACCAGCCTGGCCCCTCCTCCTCCTCATGCTGGTCCAGCCTGGCCCCTCCTCCTCCTCATGCTGGTCCAGCCTGGCCCCTCCTCCTCATGCTGGTCACCAGCCTGGTACCTCCTCCTCATGCTGGTCACCAGCCTGGCCCCTCCTCCTCATGCTGGTCACCAGCCTGGCATCTCCTCTTCATGCTGGTCACCAGCCTGGCACCTCCTCCTCCTCATGCTGGTCCAGCCTGGCACCTCCTCCTCCTCATGTTGGTCACCAGCCTGGCACCTCCTCCTCATGTTGGTCCAGCCTGGCACCTCCTCCTCCTCCTCATGCTGGTCACCAGCCTGGCACCTCCTCCTCATGCTGTGGGATGGCATCCAATTCTTCAACCTGCATTTGTCGCAAGTCAGCCAATGTGGTCGTGTTGGTCACTCTGGCACGAACAGCACGCCCAAGCTGATCCCACAAGTGTTCAATGAGGTTGAGGTCAGGACTGCTGGCAGGCCGTCCCGTCCTCTCCACTCCCATAATCTGCAGGTAGTCTCTGATAAAGCCCGCCCTGTGGGAGCGAGCAATGTCATGTTGGAGGATAGAGTTCGGTCCCAGACTGTGGAGATATGTGATTGCCACTGGTTGCAGAATCTCTTCTCTATATCTCTCTGCATTGAGATTGCCTCCAATGATGATAAGCCTCGTTTTAACAGTTTTTCCGCCCCACACCATCACACCGCCTCCACCAAAAGGTGTTACTCTATCGGTGCAGCAATCAGCATAGCGTTCTCCGCGTCTTCTCCACACTTTGACCCAACTGACGTAGGAAGAATCTGGACTCATCACTGAACATAACGTTCCTCCAAATGTTCAGATTCCAGTGCGCCAGCGTGTTGCCGAGACCAGCGCAAACGGGCCTGACGGTGAAGGGCAGTGGCAGAGAAGATTTGGCAAATTTTTCATGGGTGTAACCCACATAGTCAGCGCTGCTGCTCATCCCACAAATGCATGTTCCTTTCAAATGGGGCACCTTTTGAAAGGGAACTAAACAGGCTTTCCAACAGTATAAGATGTATTGCCAAAAAGCATTGTTGCCACAGAGAAATAATCTACCAAACACACATTTCCTTACTTTTTGTGTTAAGTTTAGTCAAGATCAGAGGATGTTGATTGGATCACAGACTGTCAAAGTTTTTTCAGGATACAGTTTTGAAACCATTTAAACATTTTTTTTTTTTTTCAAATACTATAACATTAAATGAAACAACCAACATTTTATGGAAATAATCTATAACTTTTGAAAATGTTGTATGGGTTCCATACAACGTACATGCATGCATCCATGTTATTTTTGTGCAATTTGATTGAAATAAACCCATATTTCTGATATAGAAAACGTTGAAACGGGTCAAATTTGACCCGAGGGTTAAAGGTGCACTATGAGTTCCTGCATGGTTTCGGTGCAATTTCATTTTTGTCTCAAATTGTAGTCATCTCTCCTTGATCCGCTAGCTGCCTGCCCACTGAACGCACCGTGAAAAAGCCCGGTCTCGGGAGACAACGCAGGGCTCGTAAATGTCAAACAAACTCTAGAGGCACAGGCTGTGCACCAAAATACAACAAACCACTCCAGCCACCGACAAGATGGCTGGGGGAAGGGGTGGGGGTTAGTGACACACCGAGCCGATAATCGGCCGTCGGACCGTCTGACGAGGTCGGTGACTCGAGTCTGATCGGTGTGTTCCCTGCCGTCATCAGTCAGAGGGGCCGTCGGCCTTCATTTTGGCTGATTTGACATGTATAATCGGCGGGGCGGGCACTGCCGGCAGTCAGACTCAAATGAGCCATCTGATTGGTGGAGAGCTAACCAGGTAACGGGGAGCGGGATGAGCGTGAATAGAGCCTCTCAAAATCTGATGAAGATCTTTTAAACTGACCTTTGTTGATCTGAAATGAAGACAGATTCAGCGACTGCACGGCCTATTTCTCTCTTAACATGTTCTCAGGAACACGTTACGGTGAACTATTTTAGGACAATATGAGATCGGATTCTGAACGAGCCGCCATGACAGTCTGGCTGTGAATTTCTGAAGCAGCCAGACCCACGTGACGCATTCGTCCAATCAGCTGCCGGTTTTCATTTTTGGGCGACAATCCAGATTAGCGCCGCCTGCTGTTATGGAGACGTATTACGTCTCGTCTCTTCGGTGAGTTCTGAGGAACCTTTTGGACCTCGGGGAGCCGACTGATCAGTCCGACTGGCTTCACTGCCGACGGTCGGCCGTCTGGTCGGTGTGTCTGGGGCTTCAATTGTTGTGCTTGTATATTTTGTGTTGCAGCTCTCTGCCCGAGCTGCTGGAGAAGAAACGGCTGATCGACCTGCACACCAACGTCGCCACGGCCGTCCTCGACCACATCAAGGTACAAACGTAACACACACAGTTTATTCACATTATATCGCGCCTTTCATAGAGTCACAAAGTGCTTCACAGTCAAAGAAATACAATCTAATACAGTTAAAAAATGCAAATTCCAGCCCTGGAGAGGTTTTGGAAACATAAAAAGACCAAGAAAGTTTTGGAAAAGTCATGGAATTTTTTATTTTTTAACACAGCATAATAATATGTGATTAAAAAATGTATTTCATGTCGTCTTAACCTCACCGTTCTATTCAGGGCGCGATATTACGACTCCCAATATGAACATATATTACTATTAAACTTTAACACAGATTTCTATTCTTATTGTATAATGTTGACTGACTTTTTTAGGAATACATAGTCATGGAAATCTGCAGAAAAGTATTGGTTAAAATGCGTATGATCCCTGAGTTAAGTAAACAAACAAAAAAAAGCAAAGGTAAACCCCAGATCAAAATATACAAGGAGAATGGACAGCAATTCAATCGCTCTGTGAGGCACTTTGTGACAGATTTGGCCAAACAAAGTGAATCAGAGAGAACATTTCAGTTTTTCAGTTTGTGTTTTCAGTTTCATTTAATGTCAAACACTCTGGTCCACGCAAAAAGACAAGAAAAACAAAATAAGTTACACACATAATAAACGTAAGCATGGGCTCAACATCCTTTAACTCTAGGGCCCGTTTAAACAGCAAATGCACCTGCATTGGTCTTACAGGGAGGTGTGTTCAGGTGCATTCTGGGCGTGCTGGTCTTACAGGGAGTTGTGTTCAGGTGCATTCTGGGCGTGCTGGTCTTACAGGGAGTTGTGTTCAGGTGCATTCTGGGCGTGCTGGTCTTACAGGGAGGTGTGTTCAGGTGCATTTTGGGCGTGCTGGTCTTACAGGGAGGTGTGTTCAGGTGCATTCTGGGCGTGCTGGTCTTACAGGGAGTTGTGTTCAGGTGCATTCTGGGCGTGCTGGTCTTACAGGGAGGTGTGTTCAGGTGCATTCTGGGCGTGTTGCTATCTTGAGGCAGTGGGAAGTGATCGCACCATTGACCAACAAAAACCTGGTCTAAAGTCAATAACGCAGCATTTCATTGTTATTTTAACAGAGCATTAGTAAAATGTTCCTAGACTCGTGCACAGCACGTGCACACTATGCTTGTTACACACACAGGGACGCACACACACACACACACACACACACACACACACACACATGCAGAAGATTACTAATAAAAATATTACGGTGCAAATCCTCCATCATAACAGCAATGCTCCAAGGTCCAAACGCGCCTGGCTTTTAAAGGGAATGGGAGATGATCTCTGATTGGTTGATTGCATGTTACGCCCAGAACACACCTCTGATTAATGAAGACACTAAGTCCAACCCTTTAGAACCATGACCCGGCACACGGACCCTTTTTTCTGACTAGCACAAGTGGATTTGGACACGCCCTGAACACACCTGCACCAGGCGCCTCACGCCGTGTGCTGGGATCATTAGAATAAGGCCCTTAGTGTTTAGTTTTAGCAGACAAGTTTTAAGAGACGGTTTAACAGCGAGACGCACTAACTCAGAGTAACTCCCTGTCTGTGTGTCCCGTGGGCTTTGGCGCGTCCGTGTGGATTGATCTCCAACGGGAGAAGTGAATATGAACACAAATTATGAGCGATTCTTTCGCCCGTAGGCACCAAAGTAAATATTGGAGCCATTTCTCACAAGCCACATATCTCCAGAACATTCCGACACCAAATACGTCATTTTCAGACCAACAAATCTGGAGAAAATTAACTTTGTTCCAGACGTGTTTCTGTCCCAGGACCAAACTCTCTCCAGATCTCACAGACAAGATAAACGAATGGCTGCTAACGTTTACTGTACAACCTAAATATGGCTTTTAGCTGTGTCAATATCTAAGGTCAGCAACAGGAAATGAATTAATAAATCAGAATCAGTTTTACTGGCAAAGTATACTTCCATACACAAGGAATTAGACTTCAGTAGGTGTTAACTCTCTCTATACATTCAACAAATAGACATGTAGTAGTAAACATAGTAGACAAATAGTAATATAGGCACATATACTGTACAATAGAGACAACAATATACATATAGGCACATATCAACATGATATACACAAATACAAATATACAAATAAGACATAATATCAAGACAAGTACACATGGAGCGGGATGTAAAGTGCAAAAAGTAATAGTGCAAAGTAGTGTGCAAGATGCGTATGGAATGTATGTAATGTGTAGAGAAGTGGGTGAGTGGCCAAAGTGGGGATGAGCCCACTTATCAAGTGTTCAGTAGAGTGATGGCAGTGGGGCAGAATCTGTTCTTATGTCTGGTTGTTAAATTCTAAAAATATAACTTTTCATCCACACAACTTTCACTATACTTTCAAACGATGCCACGCCCAGTTAGGAGACAGGAAGTGTGTACCGTTGGATATTATTAGTAATGTGCTCTCTTTAGTTACAGAGACTCTATGTACTGCATCATATAAACCCAAACATTAACGTGATGCTGTTTGTGTCCTCAGAGTCGAAAACTGGATGTTTACTTTGAGTATGAAGAGAAACTGATGAGCAAGTCGACTTTAGACAAATCTCTGCTGGACATCATCAGCGACCCAGATGGTACACACACACACACACACACACACGCACAGACACACACACACACGCACAGACACACACACAGACACACACAGACACACACACACACACACACGCACAGACACACACACACGCACAGACACACACACAGACACACACAGACACACACACACGCACACACACACACAGACACACACGCATGCACACACGCAAGCACCCACAGAGACACATACACACACACATATACACACACGCGCACACACAGACACACGCATGCACACACGCACGCATGCACAGAGACACATACACGCACGCACGCACGCACACAGACACGACACACACGCACATGCACGCACAGAGACACATACAGACAGGCAGACAGACAGACACAGGCACACACATGCACAGAGACACATACACGCACACAGACACACACAGACAGACGTACACACACAAACGCACACACACGCACTTTTATACTTTATGGTTATTAAAAGGCATTCTGGGAGATAAAGTGAAATAACAGACAAACTAAAGTATGTTTAAATGTGTTTATCAGCCGGGACCCCAGAAGACAAAATGAGACTCTTCCTCATCTACTACATCACTGCTCAGCAGGCTCCTTCAGAGGTAACACACACACACACACACACACACACACACACACACACACACACACACACACACACAAACAATATCTTTGTATGCCCTCTGTAGTTAAGCATAAGCACGACCTTTGCCAACACATTTTTGAAGTGCTGAAACATGACGTAGAGAGAGATTTTCCTGTGTGTATCAGTTATTCAGTTAAAGATCTCCAGAATGTTTGTTTTTGTTTTTCGTGTGCGCAGCCATAACGACAAATTAAGTGTAACTAATAACATCGATGAGCAAAGTCTGACTCTTGGAGAACACAGAAATACTAAAAGTTTCCTTTGTTTTTCATTTAAAATCAATTCCACCTTGTGTTGACCAAACTGTGACAGTGTCCAAACCGCTGCTGTGATGGATGTGTGCGGGCCGTCTTCAGCAGTGTGTTACTGGAGCTGTTGTCATATTTGACTTTTGAGTTTAGGGAACTGGGACCACACACCGGTGTGACTCACCAAACCACCCCTGCACCGTTTTGGCGTGCGCAAGAAGGCGAGAGTGGAGGGAGAAAAAAATACTGGGGGGGTGGGGGGGGGGAGGGATTTGGAAATCCTGCTTCTGATTTTGATAATCGAGATCGAAAGCTCATTTCAATGGATTTTCAATTTGATCTAATCTAAATTGTGACACCTCTATTAGCAGTAGGGCTGGATCAGAATATTCAAATATTCATTCACTAGGTAGGTATTTGCTTTTCGTGCATGCAGGCTGAAATTCACTGTAGTGTTCTGTTGAGGTCACCCCAATGGTCCCACATTTTTAGGAATATTCAACATTTTCAAAATTAGGCCCTATGGTCCTACATTTCTAGGAATATTCAACATTTTCAAAATTAGGCCCTATGGTCCTACATTTCTAGGAATATTCAACATTTTCAAAATTAGGCCCTATGGTCCCACATTTTTAGGAATATTCAACATTTTCAAAATTAGGCCCTATGGTCCTACATTTCTAGGAATATTCAACATTTTCAAAATTAGGCTCTATGGTCCTACATTTCTAAGAATATTCAACATTTTCAAAATTAGGCCCTATGTTCCTACATTTCTAAGAATATTCAACATTTTCAAAATTAGGCCCTATGTTCCTACATTTCTAGGAATATTCAACATTTTCAAAATTAGGCCCTATGTTCCTACATTTCTAGGAATATTCAACATTTTCAAAATTAGGCCCTATGTTCCTACATTTCTAGGAATATTCAACATTTTCAAAATTAGGCCCTATGTTCCTACATTTCTAGGAATATTCAACATTTTCAAAATTAGGCTCTATGGTCCTACATTTCTAGGAATATTCAACATTTTCAAAATTAGGCTCTATGGTCCTACATTTCTAAGAATATTCAACATTTTCAAAATTAGGCCCTATGTTCCTACATTTCTAGGAATATTCAACATTTTCAAAATTAGGCCCTATGTTCCTACATTTCTAGGAATATTCAACATTTTCAAAATTAGGCCCTATGGTCCTACATATCTAGGAATATTCAACATTTTCAAAATTAGGCTCTATGGTCCTACATTTCTAGGAATATTCAAAATTTTCAAAATTAGGCTCTATGGTCCTACATTTCTAAGAATATTCAACATTTTCAAAATTAGGCCCTATGGTCCTACATTTCTAAGAATATTCAACATTTTCAAAATTAGGCTCTATGGTCCTACATTTCTAGGAATATTCAACATTTTCAAAATTAGGCCCTATGGTCCTACATTTCTAGGAATATTCAACATTTTCAAAATTAGGCCCTATGTTCCTACATTTCCCTTCAATTTAAGCCCTATCCTCCCACAATTTTTTTTAGGGTTAAGGGGAATACAATCTGATAAAAATGTATGAAAAAATGTGGGAACATTGGGCCTAATTTTGGAAAAAAAATCTTAGAAATGTGAGAACATAGGGCTGTGGGAACATAAGCACGCTCTCGTTTTGTCGGGTTTAAGCTGCTAGCTAAATGTCCGCTACAAGCGAGCAGTCTGCTGTATGTAGAGGTCTGTATGGTTATACTGCAGCAGCCTGCTGTCCTTTTTTCAGGCGATTTGATAAAGGTAACCATAGTAACGTTAAGGCCGTGCATTATGCCAATACAGTGGTGCACCGGCTGGCTGAGCATTCATTCACACACACACACACACACACACACACACACACACACACACACACACACACACACACACACACACACAGCGTCGGCCGTCAAACAGTCTTTCCATTCATTTTGAATGCCTGCGGCTAAAAGTTAAGTCTGATTGAACTTATGGAGAAAATAACCCAACGTTAAGCAGCTATCACTCGTCACTGCGTATCGTGGCTACAAAAAAAAGTTCATCCCTCTAATACTAACCCTGTGAAGTAGAAAGTAAGAGTTGACAGATGAGAGCAGTAAAATGTGTTTTATGGGATGTGTTAGAGGTTGTATGAGAGCAGAGATGGTTCAGCGGTTGTGGTTTAGTTTGTTGTCCCGCTGAGGTTCTTATCTGCCAAAATAATACCTCACACTGAAGAAGACCATTGTGAGTTTTAGGAGAACTTTCTGTGGTTTAGTGTTTACTTCCAAGGACAAAACGGACACTGAGGGAAGCAGAAGATCTGGGGAAATTAAAAACCCAGCACGACAACGCTCCTCATTCTCATCTGGAGTGAAGAGACAAGCAAACAGACCTTTAGCACCGCCAGCGTCAGGGTCCTAAGTCAGGAGCCGGTTACATTCACATTATTTTAGTTCAGTGTTAGTCAACAGTTTATGTTAGCGTTAACGCAAACCCATTTTAACAGCGTCAATGTTTTTATTGTGAGATTAACGTTCTTTTTGGCTTAGCAAACTTTGTAGTTCTTTCATATGCTGTTGCAACAACTAGTAACGTTAGAAAAACTACAACACCACACCAGATCTAGCTAGACCGGAAACAGAACAACAGGCACGCCGCACACACTTGTTTGGGCTTACGAGCCGGCCAAAGAGTAGCTAGTAGGCTAACGTTATGTTTTGAGTGGATGGCGAGCGCGAGACGCCGAAATGGATGCCAATAAGATTCTGAATGGAAAGTTTACTTTTAAAAAGTTGCCAAATGGTTCCATTGACAAGACCAAAGTGATCTGTGTGTTTGGTTGTTGTGAACTGAGCTATCATCGCAGCACGTCCAGTCTGAAATACCACTTGATGGCCAAGCACACAGCTGATGGCCGAGCACACGGCTGGTGGCTGAGCACGCGGCTGATGGCCGAGCAAACGGCTGGTGGCTGAGCACGCGGCTGGTGGCCGAGCACACAGCTGATGGCCAAGCACACGGCTGATGGCCGAGCACACAGCTGGTGGCTGAGCACGCGGCTGATGGCTGAGCACGCGGCTGATGGCTGAGCACGCGGCTGATGGCTGAGCACGCGGCTGATGGCTGAGCACGCGGCTGATGGCCAAGCACACGGCTGATGGCCAAGCACACGGCTGATGGCCGAGCACACAGCTGGTGGCCAAGCACACAGCTGATGGCCAAGCACACGGCTGATGGCCGAGCACACAGCTGGTGGCTGAGCACGCGGCTGATGGCTGAGCACGCGGCTGATGGCTGAGCACGCGGCTGATGGCCAAGCACACGGCTGATGGCCAAGCACACGGCTGATGGCCAAGCACACGGCTGATGGCCGAGCACACAGCTGGTGGCTGAGCACGCGGCTGATGGCTGAGCACGCGGCTGATGGCCGAGCACGCGGCTGGTGGCTGAGCACGCGGCTGGTGGCTGAGCACGCGGCTGATGGCCGAGCACACGGCTGGTGGCTGAGCACGCGGCTGATGGCCGAGCACACAGCTGATGGCCGAGCACGCGGCTGATGGCCGTGGCTGATGGCCGAGCACGCGGCTGATGGCCGAGCACGCGGCTGATGGCCAAGCGCACAGCTGATGCCAATTCTCCGCCCCCTCTTCAAAGCCAGGCGACAGAAGCACAAAGCCGATCCACTTTTCCATGTTGATAAGAGCATTAAAATGAGAAAAAAATAATTGGACAAAAAGAAATCTAGGGACATTTAGAATAGATAGAAATGTGCGATTAATTGTGAGTTAACTGACATTAATGCGATTAATCGCTATTAAATATTTGAATCTTTTGACAGCACTAGTTTATGTTAAAATGAGGGACATGCATACCTTTTTTTAAGCTCTTTTCCGGTGATGGCTGAGCGTTACTGAGCAGCCTCCAACTGAGCTTGAAGACGTAGATGTGACGTGAGCAACCTGTCTGAAAGTTGGAAGTCTTCTGGTAGCTGTGCCAAGAGAAATCTCAATCATTCCCAATCTAGCAGAGACGGAGAGCGTAGGTATATGTAAGGAGATAACATAGGCACAGGCTAATTACTGATCACTAACATGATAGTTAACATTAGTAATTACACTTAAACAGCTAATGGAAGTCCAAACTGCCTGAGAGCTTCTCCTGTACTATACGGTAATTCCTCTACTATGAGACAGTAAGTCTCGTGGTTATGACCCAATCGTTAGCCTATTTTTATAACAACGTCTGCTACGGAGCCATAACGTGAGCTACAAGGTAATGGAGCCTTTTATACATTGTCGTGTTTCTTTAGAAATAAACAACGGACAAATAGAGTCTTTAAACGCTTCAGATGTAAAGTTATTCTCTGTCAAAGTGACGTCAGAATGAATGGCAGTCAATGGGATGCTAACGGGAGCTGATAGCTTGGTAGCATCAGAATGAATGGCAGTCAATGGGATGCTAACGGGAGGTGATGGCTTGGTAGCATCAGAATGGTGCCATAGGAGGTTCGAGCTCTGAAGCGAAGCGTACCCCCTTGGTCCTGACCAGCGATCAACCACGGGGGCTTCTCACGTGCTGTGAGCAAATCACTCCGCCCTTCTCAGAATATAGTTCCCAGTATGTATCCGGTTAGAAGATGGCTGTGTCTCATGTGACCTTGGTATTTGTACACGCTGTGACTCTACAAATCAGAACATGTAAACAGGAACATGTTGGTGTTATTTTGTCACTTATTGGGAGCAGTAGGCTAGATGGAACCGGTTACCTCCAGGATCTGTGCTAAGCTAGGCTAGATGGAGCCGGTTACCTCCAGGATCTGTGCTAAGCTAGGCTAGATGGAGCCAGTTACCTCCAGGATCTGTGCTAAGCTAGGCTAGATGGAGCCGGTTACCTCCAGGATCTGTGCTAAGATAGGCTAGATGGAGCCAGTTACCTCCAGGATCTGTGCTAAGCTAGGCTAGATGGAGCCAGTTACCTCCAGGATCTGTGCTAAGATAGGCTAGATGGAGCCAGTTACCTCCAGGATCTGTGCTAAGCTAGGCTAGATGGAGCCAGTTACCTCCAGGATCTGTGCTAGGCTAGATGGAGCCGGTTACCTCCAGGATCTGTGCTAAGATAGGCTAGATGGAGCCAGTTACCTCCAGGATCTGTGCTAAGCTAGGCTAGATGGAGCCAGTTACCTCCAGGATCTGTGCTAAGCTAGGCTAGATGGAGCCAGTTACCTCCAGGATCTGTGCTAAGCTAGGCTAGATGGAGCCAGTTACCTCCAGGATCTGTGCTAGGCTAGATGGAGCCGGTTACCTCCAGGATCTGTGCTAAGATAGGCTAGATGGAGCCGGTTACCTCCAGGATCTGTGCTAAGATAGGCTAGCGGTGGGGGCGTCAGACAGTTACGAGAGATACATGCACGGAGATGAGAAGGGTATGTATGGACTTATCTAACTCTGGGGGATACGCTGAATAAGACAAAGTCCCAATAAGTCAGCGTGTTCCTTTCAAGGGACACTCCCACCGCCGCACAACCTCTTGAGATTTGCGTCGTTGGACAGATTCAAACAAACAAAAGTTCACTTAGCGTCTCA
>CM042333.1:30959601-30974601 GCA_023566125.1 Zingel zingel | reverse complement strand
TTCTTTTTTTGTCTCCTTTCTCTTCTTCCTCTCATTCCTTTGATCTCCCCCTCTCACCCTCTCTCACCCTTTCCTCCCTCCCCCTCTCGGCTGCCTAGTCTCTGCTCAAGTTTCTGACTGATGTGGTGGGATTTCAGTCCTGCAAAAATACTCTGCGACCGTCTATCTGAATTATGTTGCACTGATACAGCGGTCACACACTAAGACGGTTTCTTAGAGTCAATGTCAAGTTAATGTTAGATGAGATAGACTTTATTGATCCCAAAGTGGAAATGTCAGTGCTACAGCCGCAAAATATAAGACACACAGCACACATACATACAAGAAATAATAATAAGTTAATTAATGTAAGTTAAAGTGTGTCGCTAATGTGAGCGGTAAGAACTTTATGTGGCGTTGAAGGTCTTAAAATCCTAATACAAAATAACGCCAACATGTTCCTATTTACATGTTGTGATTTGTAGAGTCAAAACAAACAAACCGGGAACTATATTCTCAGGCGGAAGAATATAGTACTTGGGCGGAATGATTTGCTTTGCAGCCAGCCTGTCTGAGAATATAGTTCCCGGTTTGTTTACGTTAGAAGATGGCTGTGTCTCATGTTACCTTGTTATTTGTACAGGCTGTGACTCTACAAATCACAACATGGAAATAGGAACATGTTGGAGTTATTTGGTCACTTATTGGGAGCAGTAGGATTACTGGAACCATTCACCTGCATGTTCTGTGCTAGGCTAAGCTAACGGTTTAGCCGTCAGACGGCGTTACAGCACCACGGAGATGAGAAGGGTATGTATGGACTTATCTAACTCTGGGGGTTACGGTGAATAAGACAAAGTCCCAATAAGTCGGCCTGTTCCTTTTAACCCTAACCATAACTTACTAAAAGAAGCATTATGTCATAAACGTTTATGACATGTTTATAATCTTTATGACACATTCATGACAGTGTCATATCACTCTTATGTAGATACCTTCAAGTAAAGTGTAACTGAAGTTTTCGTATCGGACAACGTAAAAGCCGATACCGATGGTTACCGATATACGCATAGCAGATACAGATAGCAGCTTTTTCAAAGATAATTTTTTTGGGGCTTTTCCGCCTTTAATGGACAGGACAGCTAGGTGAGAAAGGGGAGAGAGAGAGGGGGGGAAGACATGCAGGACATCATCACAGGTCGGACTCAAACCGTGGACCTCTGCGTCGAGGCACAATCTTTCTACATACGTTAAACCAAAGTCTGACAGATGTTACTGTACCAGAGCTTCATTGAGAGGAGATATAAAGATCCCGCAGAGAACAACTACCTTTGGACCAACTGTTCTGTCTGTCAGAGGAGCTCATTTTTGGAACAGCATCCCAACAAACATTAGAGAATGTCTAACTTATTGCACATTTAAGAAGCACCTTAAACAACTTCTTAAAAGTTCCCAGTTATGTCATCCTTTTGACTAATTTGATTGATGTAATGTAATCTGCCTGAATGTGTGCTAATGTGTGTTTGTTTGATATTGTATGTTGTCATATTCTTTTGTGTTGTATTATCTTGTATGTTGTTGTTCTCCTGCCTCGGGACTACAGGTGGAAATTAGCATTTATGCTATAACCTGGCTCATTTACAGTCTGTACAGAAATGTTAGATTGTTCATTAATGTGCACTGTTCCGAATAAATAAATAAATAAATAAATAAAACCTCTCAGTATATGTGCGCCTGCTCTACCTGCTGAGCCAACCCGGCCACACTTTTGATTGTTTTTACAAATCGCATTATTAACTTGAAGGCATCTACATGACATGAGATGCCTTGACATGACAGTGTCATGTCACTCTTATGTAGATGCCTTCAAGTGAAGTGTTACCTTAACTTGAAATGAAATGGTGAGTTATTCCCAGCTTATATGCAGCTTTTTGAGACACTGAACTCCCAGCTCTTGCGATTTTAAAAGTTCAGTTTTGAGATTTTAATATAACAATTACACAACAATTACTTGCTTATCCCGAGGCAGAATAGCATAAAAAGAAGGTGAATAATATCTCATTTTCTGTGCAAACTGGGAGTGGTAAAAGCTTTAAATTACCAACTGTTCACAGCGCTCCATAATAACCAGTGGTGTAGTCTACGTGATACGCAGGATTACACAGTATACCCACTAAGAAAGCTCCAGGATTTCCATATACCCACTTAAAAATGCCCAATGACACGCAACAACATACTTTGCATTGTAATTTTGATATATTTTGAATTGTTATCTGTGTTTTTCTTCTTCACATAGGCTGAATAAAGGGATTTCCACCCTAAATTGGTGCATTAAAGTGTCAGAAGGCCCCAAAAGGCCCATTCTGGCCCATACGTACAGTATAGGCCCATACATATACAGTACAGTATACCCACTACATACATTAGACGACACCACTGATAATAACCGAGATCATTGAGGTTCTTTTCGCGGCTGTCCTTTTGTTTTCTTGAGATAATAGTCTGATGTTTGTGTGATTGTTGCTGTGTGTTTCAGTCGGACTTGGAGCAGTATAAGACGGCTCTGCTGGACGCCGGTTGCGACCTTTCACCTCTCAACTACATCAAACAGTGGAAGTAAGTCTGTCATCCAACCACAGCTTTTAGTTATCGACCGGTTTGGGTCATTTGAGCCTCCTAGGGATTAATTTCAGTCTGTTACCAAATCGGTTCGTGTGTGTTGTGTCGATTTTGCCGTCACGCTGTACGACCAGAACTGTTAGACCCGTGATCTTTTACCGCCGTGTGTGGGGTCTCTCAGGGTTGGACAATCGTCCCGTGTGAACCGGGCTTTACCTGTTATCATGTGAGCCGAAATATAATCGTGACACGCCACGCAGCCGGTGTGCAGGAGGCCTTAGCCACTGGAAATTATTTTTGTATGTATTTTTAAGACGTTTTTATTTAACTACAGTTACAGCGGGGCGGCTCGGTTGGAAACTTAGACGTAGTCCTATTTTCATAGCTCAAGTAAGCTCTTAGCACGGACTAAATGTACGGCCATGTGGAATCTGCGTTTAGCTTTTTTACTTCCTCAATTTTCGTGATTATACGTCAAACATTTTTGCCGATAACTCCAGAATTCCTATGCTAATTATGCCGACATTTTACACACGTGTCTGACAGGATTACATGATGAAGTGGAGACATTTGGTCGGATAATGTGTTGGTGATCTTAAGACTGTGACGATTGTTTAAACTCTCTGTGTGTGAAGCGTTCACGTGAAACCTTTTATTAAACTGCTTCAAAGTCTTCATTCCTTATGTTATTTGAGTCTGGACAGACGTAGATGTATAACTGCAACTAGACTGGTTGGCAGAGACAAACAACTGGAATTATTTCTGCATTTTTCATGTCATTTTTCATTTTTAATGACCTTCGAAGAGAGCGGGTTGTCGTCGGTTTCTGACAAAATGACGTGATATAATTTTCATCTAATGTCTGGCTAATAAAACTGACCGTGTCACTCAGGCGTGTTGGGTCATTCCTGTTTCCTATCATCTTTTACAGGGCGTTTACCAAGATGGCCGCCACCCCGGCCAACTACGGCAACAGTGGAGTCAAACCCATGGGGTAAGTTAGTCACGTGGTAGTCTATAACCACGATGTTCCCCTTCCAGGATTGCTCGGATGCTGCCAGAAATGTTACCCTGGAAATCCAGCGAGTCAGTCTGGCATTTAGTACCGATGCTCATTAACTATGCCTTTGTAGCCGAGTGGCACCAATCACATCGTTGCATCTCACGTCTAGACTACTGCAACTCACTCCTGATTGGCCTGCCTGCATGTGCAATCTGACCCTCGGCTTGTCTTCAACCTCCCCAAGTTCTCTCACACTACACCTCTCCTCCGCTCTCTTCACTGGTTACCGGTTGCTGCCCGCATCCGATTCAAGACACTAGTACTTACATACAGGGCCACGAACGGATCAGCCCCAGCTTACATCCAGGACATGGTCAAACCATATACCCCAACCCCCCCACTCCGCTCTGCATCAGCCAACCTGCAACTGTTCACTGTCCTGGCTCCCAAATGGTGGAACGAGCTCCCTATCGACATCAGGATGGCCCAAAGCCTACACATCTTCTGCTGAAGGCTAAAAACACATCTCTTCTGACTACATCTCAGATAAAAAAAAGAAGCTAATGTACTTGCACTTACTACTTGTTGTCTGGAGTTTGAACCTTCACAGTTGAAAGCACGTAATTGTAAGTCACTTTGGATAAAAGCATCAGCTAAATGACATGTCATGTAATGTAATGTAATCTGATGTAGGCGGGCCAGAGGCCAGCTAAACAGATGACGACTGGTAGCTAAGAGTTTAATCTACCAGTTAGCTCCTCTGGTAGCTAAGAGTTTAATCTACCAGTTAGCTCCTCTGGTAGCTAAGAGTCTAATCTACCAGTTAGCTCCTCTAGTAGCTAAGAGTTTAATCTACCAGTTAGCTCCTCTGGTAGCTAAGAGTCTAATCTACCAGTTAGCTCCTCTGGTAGCTAAGAGTCTAATCTACCAGTTAGCTCCTCTGGTAGCTAAGAGTCTAATCTACCAGTTAGCTCCTCTGGTAGCTAAGAGTCTAATCTACCAGTTAGCTCCTCTGGTAGCTAAGAGTCTAATCTACCAGTTAGCTCCCCTGGTAGCTAAGAGTCTGATCTACCAGTTAGCTCTGCTGGTAGCTAAGAGTTTAATCTACCAGTTAGCTCTGCTGGTAGTTAAGAGTTTAATTTACCAGTTAGCTCTGTTGGTAGCTAAGAGTTTAATCTACCAGTTAGCTCCTCTGGTAGCTAAGAGTCTGATCTACCAGTTAGCTCTGCTGGTAGTTAAGAGTTTAATTTACCAGTTAGCTTCGCTGGTAGCTAAGAGTCTAATCTACCAGTTAGCTCTGCTGGTAGCTAAGAGTCTAATCTACCAGTTAGCTCCTCTGGTAGCTAAGAGTCTAATCTACCAGTTAGCTCCTCTGGTAGCTAAGAGTCTAATCTACCAGTTAGCTCCTCTGGTAGCTAAGCGTATGGGGCTTAGCGTGTATTGTTGTGATTGGTCGTAGTGTTATCCAATTGCATGCAGTGAGATTTTCAAATGCATGCTTGGTGCCGCCCCTCGAGTTGGGCCATTTTCATTACTCATTGCCAGACCCTTAATCTTTCGGATTTGGGTCTGGATTTCCAGGCTACGGAAATTCCGCCGGATGTGCGTCTCCTTCCTCTGTCTCTGTGTTGGCGTTCTAACCTCCGGTGGATTTGTGAGGACTATGGTTAACGTCTCCTCAGATCTCTGCAGGGTGAATCCAGACAGCTAGCTAGACTATCTGTCCAATCTGAGTTCTCTGTTGCACGACTAAAACTACTTTTGAACGTACAAACGTTCCACCAAAACCAGTTCCTTCCTGAGACTATTTAGCAGAGGCACCGTGGCTCCGTCTGGCGCTTAGCCCCGCCCACGACGATTGTGATTGGTTTAAAGAAATGCCAATAAACCAGAGCACGTTTCTCTCCCATCCAGCAATGCTGTGTGGACTAGCCAGACCTTCCTCCTCCACAGAGCTGTGGAGGAGGAAGGTCTGGACATGCAAGACTAGTGACAGGAGAAATGTTTTTAAATGGTTCTGTGACACATTTTGCTTTCGGTAATCATGAAATAAATCAATAAGATTGTGCAAAAAAAAAAAAAAAAAATGGTTCAATCTCCAGATATGAATAGAAAGCAGCTCTGTTAGGGTCAGTCTGAGGCTGTGTCTCATTCAGCATCCTTCTGTCAGTACACCGCTAACGGTCACTGACTACTTCCTGCTGTAGTCCCGCTTTCGATGGTTAGTATTGTCCCAAAATGAACACTTACGTTATGACACGTACCGGAAATGACGAGCGGTCGGCTCAAAATCTGACGAAAATCTTTTAAACTGACCTTTGTCGATCAAAAAGACAGATTCAGCGACTGCACGGCCTATTTCTCTCTTAAAATGTTTCCAGAAACACGTTTCGGTGAACTATTTTAGGACAATACGAGATCGTATTCTGAACGAGGAGCCATTATCCTCGGTTGTGAAATCCGGGAGAAGCCAGACCCACGTGACGCGTTTGTCCAATCAGCTGCCGGTCGACGTCCCTGGTCCCTCCCCTTTTCCGCTTTGTAGTCCAGATGGCGCCCGGTTAGTGCGCGTAGTGTCCATCGTTCCACACTGAACTTTTTGACCGTTTTTAGGGGGTCGTCCTGGTACTTTCAGTGCGTTATCTACACGATACACTTCCAACTAAGTGTTTGAAGTGTGACAGTAGGCGCTTTGAGACACAGCTGAGTCATAATTAGGGATTTAAACTGAGAATGTATTGGATTAAGAGATTCGGTTGTGATTCAGCTGAGCAGAGAAATGCTGCCTGGAGATGATCAATAATTAGGGATGTCCCGATCCTGATCACGGTATCGGATCGGAGACGAATTTGGCATTCACCCCGTTGACTCCCATCATGTTCAGAGGGCTTTCTACAGCAGTTGTCTGCTGATATTTTTGGGGTCTTTAGCGATGTCCCAACCTTTCCATGAGGTTGGTTGTGCAGCGCTCATTTAATCACTTTTGCTTACTTTAGGTTTTTACACCTACCAGACTACCAGTCTAACCCTTTCCTCCTCTCCTTCGTTTCCTCCCTCCGCCCCCCTCCCTCCTCCTCCCTCCCTCCTTCCTTGTTTCCTCCTTCCTCTCCTCCTCCCTCGTTTCCTCCCTCCTATCCTCCTCCCTCCCTCCTCCTCCTTGTTTCCTTCCTCCTCTCCCTCCCTCCCTCTTTGTTTCCTCTTTCCTATCCTCCTTCTCTTCCTCCCTTCTTGTTTCCTCCTCCTTCTCTTCCTCCCACTCTCCCTCCTTGTTTCCTTCCTCCTCTCCTCCCTCCCACCCTCCCTCCTTGTTTCCTTCCTCCTCTCCTCCTCCCTCCTATCCTCCTCCTCCTCCCTCCCTCCCTCATTGTTTCCTTCCTCCTCCTCCTCCCTCCTTGTTTGCTTCCTCCTCACTCCCTCCTCCTCCCTCCCTCCCTCCTCCCTTCCTCCCTCCCTCCTTGTTTCCTCTCCTCCTCCCTCCCTCCCTCCCTCCTTATTTCCTTCCTCCTCCCTCCCTCCTTGTTTCCTTCCTCCTCTCCTTCTCCCTCCCTCCCTCCTTGTTTCCTTCCTCCTCCCTCCCTCCCTCCCTCCCTCCTTGTTTCCTCTTTCCTATCCTCCTTCTCTTCCTCTCTTCTTGTTTCCTCCTCCTTCTCTTCCTCACACTCTCCCTCCTTGTTTCCTTCCTCCTCTCCTCCCTCCCACCCTCCCTCCTTGTTTCCTTCCTCCTCTCCTCCTCCCTCCTATCCTCCTCCCTTCCTCCCTCATTGTTTCCTTCCTCCTCTCCTCCCTCCCACTCTCCCTCCTTGTTTCCTTCCTCCTCTCCTCCCTCCCACTCTCCCTCCTTGTTTCCTTCCTCCTCCTCCTCCTCCTCCCTCCCTCCTTGTTTCCTTCCTCCTCCCTCCCTCCTCCTCCTCCTCCTCCTCCTCCTCCCTCCCTCCTTGTTTCCTTCCTCCTCTCCTCCCTCCCACTCTCCCTCCTTGTTTCCTTCCTCCTCCTCCTTTCCCTCCTCCTCCTCCTCCTCCTCCTCCCTCCCTCCTTGTTTCCTCCCTCCCTCCTTGTTTGCTTCCTCCTCACTCCCTCTTCCTCCCTCCCTCCTTGTTTGCTTCCTCCTCACTCCCTCCTCCTCCCTCCCTCCTTGTTTCCTTCCTCCTCCTCCTCCTCCTCCTCCTCCCTCCCTCCTTGTTTCCTTCCTCCTCCCTCCCTCCTCCTCCCTCCCTCCTTGTTTGCTTCCTCCTCCCTCCTCTCCTCCTCCTCCCCCTGCAGCCTGTTCTCCAGAGTGATGAACTCCGGCTCCCAGTTCGTCATGGAGGGAGTGAAGAACCTGGTGCTCAAACAACATGTGAGTCAAACTCTCTACTGTTGGAGCATCACACCGGTTCATCCAAACATCGTCGGAACCCGACAGACCTGCGACAGACCTAAGCTAGGCTAGATGGAGCCAGTTACCTCCAGGATCTGTGCTAAGCTAGGCTAGATGGAGCCGGTTACCTCTAGGATCTGTGCTAAGCTAGGCTAGTTGGAGCCAGTTACCTACAGGATCTGTGCTAAGCTAGGCTAGATGGAGCCGGTTACCTCCAGGATCTGTGCAAAGCTAGGCTAGTTGGATCCGGTTACCTCCAGGATCTGTGCAAAGCTAGGCTAGATGGATCCGGTTACCTCCAGGATCTGTGCAAAGCTAGGCTAGTTGGATCCGGTTACCTCCAGGATCTATGCTAAGCTAGGCTAGTTGGAGCCGGTTACCTCCAGGATCTATGCTAAGCTAGGCTAGTTGGAGCCGGTTACCTCCAGGATCTATGCTAAGCTAGGCTAGTTGGAGCCGGTTACCTCCAGGATCTATGCTAAGCTAGGCTAGTTGGAGCCGGTTACCTCCAGGATCTGTGCAAAGCTAGGCTAGCGGTGGGTGCGTCAGACAGAGTTACGACACGCACGGAGATGAGAAGGGTATGTATGGACTTATCTAACTCTGGGGGACACGCTGAATGAGACAAAGTCCCAATAAGTCAACGTGTTCCTTTAACGGGTAGTTAAGACGGGAGTTATATTTATAATTCTTTTCCTTTCTTCTTTGCTCTGTACTTTGCTTGTAAAAAGCAAAGCAGTTACATATCGCATATACAGTAAATGTCAAGCACATATGCTTTCAATACAAATATTTAAAACAAACTTATATACTAAACAAACTCCCCAAATCCTGATCGATAGTTGGCGTGAAAGCCGCCATGTTGGAGGAGAAAGGCTGCAATCCTCATCACATCTCCTTCCTTGTGCTGTTCTGCTGTTGACACCCCTCCAACATGGCGGTACAGCCAGGGCTCAAAATTAACTTTTTAGTCAACCAGCCGAATGGCTAGTGAATGTTCACATTTGACCAGCCACTCTATAGATTACCATGGCTTGTTTTGGCTTGTTTTGGCTGGCAAATATACCGGCCACTTGCATATTTTACCAGCATTTGGCTGGTGGATGGTGCTAATTCTGAACTCTGGGTACATCCCCTCGTAACCGTTGGCAAATCGGCCTCCAAACATTCCTGCGTCTTTGGAGAGAACAGCGGATCATTTAATTTCTGAATACTTTTATTTAACTCTCTTCACCACCCCTCCTCCCCCCCGTCTGCGTCTGGCAGGAGGGTAAATCAAGCGCACCTAATGTGATGGACTCTTCTTTCCTGGACAGCAGCGTCGATGACTGTGAAACTGGCACCGACGTGAAGTCATTTATAATTATTACACACACACACACACACACACACACACACACGCATGTATACACACACACACAGACGCGCACACACACACACACACACACACACACACACATGTACACACACACACACACACACACACAGACGCGCACACACACACACACACACACACATGACCACACACACAGACGCGCACACAATGCTGCCAGAACATTACAAACTCAGTCTGGATGGAGCTGTTGACGCTCTGACTGACTTCTTTAACGTCCACGTCTCCCTCGCCAATATTTTGAAAATAGCTGCTCACCAAATATTTGAGAAACGGATTCCAAACAAAACAAAAAAAGATGTAAAAAAAAAAAAATAAATCTGCAGCTGATCTCAGCCTTTTTAAACCAACCTGAAGGAGAAAGAGCAAAGAAAGAAATGAAAACAATTATAAATGTTGGCAAAATACTCAACGTATTATACATTATATATTATTAAGAGTTATGTATTTCAGACCTGATATGATTTAAAAAAAATGTAAAAATGATTCAAATTAAATGAAAAATTCCTAAAAACTAAAAGAGATAATATAAGGTTATATAAATAATGTTATGCCGATAACTTCTGTGATGATTTGACACTATAAATACAATTTAAATGCACAGATTACATTTGATACCAATCTGTCTTCCAGAACCTTCCAGTCACTCGGATCCTGGACAACCTGATGGAGATGAAGTCAAACCCCGTGAGTCTATTTCTTCACTTTTTCTTCTAACTATCGGGATCCTTATTTTAAGCAGTTTTAGGGCGTTTTGTTTTTTGCTTCGGTCACATTTTGCATGTTCATTTTCACTGTTAAAAGTCCTGCATCTGTGCAGGCTGTTTCCCTGAACCATTCACACATACAGCTACGAAAACGAATGCTCGGTAATTCAAATACATTTTGGGCTTTCAAGCCGGGGAGCAGAGTTCATGTCCCGGAAGAAGTTAAGGAGAAAACAGAAGACTTTCATCAGGAAACAGGTGATCATGTCCTGAAGAAGTTAAGGAGAAAACACAAGACTTTCACCAGGAAACAGGTGATCATGTCCTGAAGAAGTTAAGGAGAAAGTTAAGACTTTCACCAGGAAACAGGTGATCATGTCCTGAAGAAGTTAAGGAGAAAATACAAGACTTTCACCAGGAAACAGGTGATCATGTCCTGAAGAAGTTAAGGAGAAAACGGAAGACTTTCACCAGGGAACAGGTGATCATGTCCTGGAGAAGTTAAGGAGAAAGTTAAGGAGAAAACAGAAGACTTTCACCAGGAAACAGGTGATCATGTCTGGGGAGTAACTACTTAAGAGGACCAGTGTTTAAATCAAAACCACAATCTTTTTTCTTATCTTAACTTGTCATTTTGGTGTCTAAACTTAACCGTCGTCACCACATGACGGACACCTTTTAGCAGATGTGAGGAGATGTTCGCTGTATGTGACAAAAAATGTTGTAGCCTAAAATACATGACATGACATCGCTTAGAGCACCTTTAACTGTTGAAACTGTTAACTGGCAGGCTGTTGCCGCCATTTCGTGCGATATAGTAGTAAAAAGTAAGGGGATATATTCAGTCCTGGTTTGAGGCTGGACAAGACACACACACACACACCATCACACACACACACACACCATTACACCCACACACACACACACACACACACACACACACACACACACACCATCACACACACACACACACCATCACACCCACACACACACACACACACACCATCACACCCACACACACGGACACTCTGCAGGTTTCTCAGCGTCTGCGGTTACAGGCGACTAACAAAGATTCTGTTGTGAATCTGACGGGGAGAGGAGGAGGAGGAGGAGGAGGAGGAGGAGGTGGAGACAGGACTGGGATGAAGATGAAAGGAATAGAAAAGTACATTCTCCCTCACAGCTGTGTGTGTGTGTGTGTGTGTTTGTGTGTGTGTGTGTGTGTGTGTGTGTGTGTTTGTCTTTGTGTGTGTGTTTGTCTTTGTGTGTGTGTTTGTCTTTGTGTGTGTGTTTGTCTTTGTGTGTGTGTGTGTGTGTGTGTGTTTGTTTGTTTGTGTGTTTGTTTGTGTTTGTGTGTTTCTGTGTGTGTGTGTGTGTGTGTTTGTCTTTGTGTGTGTGTGTGTGTGTGTGTGTGTGTGTGTGTGTGTGTGTGTGTGTGTGTGTGTGTGTGTGTGTGTGTGTGTGTGTGTGTCTTAATATTCAGGATTGTCAAATGAACATAAAAACTTTATGTTCATTTGACACAAAAAGTCATCCCATGGTAGGTTGACATAATATTTTTAAGTTAAGCCAACAATTTTTGACTTTTGAGTTCATTCTACTTAAATGTATAACGTCAACATCACGTAATTAGTTCAAGGCCAATTAACAACACATATACTGTGCACTTAGCATATATTTTTATAGTTAAGTAACCCTAAAAAATGGTTGTCAAAATATGTCCTCAATGTTCATATGACAAGCGGTCACTTTCATGTTAAAAAAAATGAAAATATTTTAGTTTTACAGTTACAGTTTGTTCGAAATACAAATGTAACTTTATGAATTCCGTTTATTAACCCTCAGAGCCCTACGGCATCGTCCACGATGAGATACGGCACCTCTGATTAATATTTATATAATTTGATAACGGTTTAATGTAGCCACTTACCGATTGTTGCTGCTAAAAGCTAAGGAGTTAGCCATCGCGGGGGGGTCTTTGGTGTCTTTGTAGCCTTTACAGAAGGTTTTCTATCCAGCCTGGAAGTTGTGTCTCTTTTCGGAGTTGTTCAGCAATAAATCCAAACGCTTACATCCAAGATGTATCCACTTGATGTCCATAATTTATCAATTTCCCGTCATTTTTGCCGCTAGCTCGATGCTTGCTGCCATTTTCAATATCCCATAATGCTTTGCGAGATTGTGTTGACGTCTTTCAACCAATAGGAAGGCAGGTCCGTCATACAAAGAGCGTACGGAGAGGACAAGATGGATCACTCCAGCGAATCCGAGCGAGAACAAAGGCTAAAGAGTGTAAAGATAGATCACTGCGGTCTGTTAGCGTTCTACAGAGGAGACTGTTTGAGATGGGGCAACATTTAGGCCTTTTTTCAAGAAATGTAAATAGTTTGTCCTTTTACATGAGTTATAATGTTCATTATGTTTATTTTTGCACTGCATGACTCCAAATATATAGGAGGACTGTTTTAGATAATTGCTGTGTGTGTGATTTCAATAAATATGACATTATTATTTGATTATTGGCGTAAGTGAATGTCATGAGGGCAAAAGCGTCTGGACTTTTTAAAAAAATTTATATATTTAGTCAACTGTATAAGTTATAATGTTTATTTCTTCACAGTGTGACTCCTAATACATATGGGAACTGATCTAGACAGGAGATTGGCTTCACTTTTATTGATATGTGTGTGATATAAATACATATCTGTGAGATTCATGTTCCGTTTTATTTATTTATTTGTCTTTAAGGTCATAGAACCTTTTTTTACAGTCAAGTGACCTAACTGCAGCACAAATATTCTAATAGCCCCGTTTTTCCTGAAAAAAATAGACAGATAATGAACAGTAAAAATGGCCTTTAGGCATCAGAGCGTTAAACGGTAGTTGTCATTGTTGTGCTGGTTTACATTAGTAACCATGAGTTAAGTGACTGTTAAGTTAGATAAGAGCTGGAGTACTGCAGCGTCAGACTTTGAGCAGTAATAGGCTTCCTTCAGCCGTTAAGTTGTGGTGTGTCACTTCACTAGCGGTCCTTTTGTATGAAGTGATGCAAGATCAGCGGCTTTAGAGGGGCCCCTATTTCGCATGGGGCCCTTGGGCGGCCACGCCCAAACACTCATGCTATCTCCGCTATAGCTGTGGTTATGTTGTTTTAACTGTTTAAATGTTGTTTGTACATATAATTAACAAGTTATGACACATAACTTTTTGTGTTAATACAAATAACAATGCACATTAAGCAACCTGATCATTCTATGTTAATATAATGTAGAATTATATTATATATGTTAAGAATACACTAATTATTTGTGTTGCATGACACAAAAATTGTTAAACGGACTGAATTTCCTTTCAGATAACACTCACACATACATGTATTTTATGTTTAGTGTTCTCAAAAGCCTCAAAGTTTTAAAAGCCGTTTCCACAAAAAGATTTAGGTTGAGTTAGAGAATTCGGATTTACAGTGAATGAGCTGTATCAAATTAGAAATGTTGTCATATTCTGAATAATATATTATAGAAACTGCATTTTCAGTAAAAGGGGCAAAGACCACTTGAAATATATCCTATTAGCCACTTTCAAAAAACAAATTGTGGCTAATTCGGGAACAATCTTGCTCTCATATTTCGTTTTTACACTGTGCTCTCATTGTATACTCTCCTTCCATTTTCCTTCCATTTCTTTTTATTTCATCTTTATTGTATTTTTAATAATAATGTAAATCTGTGTTTACCCCTCTAACCCCTAACCCTGTTTTTGTGTCTGTCCCTATCTAAATAGACCTTTAAAAAATAATAATAATAATAATTAGAGATGTCCAGATCTGATCACGTGATCGAAAATCGGGCCCGATCACGTGGTTCCAGACTCGATCAGAATCGGATGTTACCTCCCGATCAGGACTGGGATATATATGTATATATATTCTCATTATCTTTGAACACATCTATAGTTATGCGGTGGCACAGAGTTAGACCTTTTGGACTCCACACAGGAACAGCAACGCGTGCGGTGTGACATCACTTTGTTGCAGAGACGCTATTGGTTAAAGCCGGCGAGGTAGAAGCTTGAAGCGGACAGTGCGAGTATGTCTGGGACAGGAAGAGTCAGGAGGGCAGCTCCTAAAAGCTCATCACTGGCTCTGCCAACACTGGGGCTCTCTGATTACATGCTGCCGGGGATCTTAAGTTGAGGAGCTATTTGTTCTTATATCAGACTTTTTATATTTCCTGTTGCTCTAACGTCCCAAAGTGAATAATTCCTGTTATGACTTGATTGTTGGAGCTGCCTCCCAGAAGAGGAAGAGCTCTGCTTGGTAACAGAGTTGTTGAATGTTAGAATAAGGTGAATTAAATAAGAAATAAAGAACATCCTGGATCTGTTTTTTCGCTCTTTATTCTTTTTTTTTTATATATATTATAGAAGTATCGGATCGGGACTCTGTATCGGTAGATACTCCAAATCAAATGACTCGGACTCGAGGGCAAAAAAACCTGATCGGGACATCCCTAATAATAATAATAATAATAATAATAATAGTGGAATATTGGTGTGCATGTGAACAAAGTGACTGTTATGGAAACTTTTATGTCAAAAAAGCTTCTTTGAATTGAAGTAAATCAGCTGTTTGATGGTCTGACTGTTTGTGTCTTCCAGGAAACGGACGACTATCGATACTTCGACCCAAAGATGCTCCGAGGCAGCGAGAGGTACCACTCTAACGCTGGTTTCCCATCACTGCTGATCAGTGGAAAGTGTCCGTCTGGATATCGATTCAATCCTCAACGATACGATATCATCGATGCAAAGTGAAAATATCCATACCGATCCTCGTCTTTAAGACCTTTATTTTGAAATTCCCACTTTATATTTATTCTTTTGCATTAAAAAAGAAAAAGAAAAACGTATTGTTATAACAACAGCCATGTAACTGGAAAAA
>CM042333.1:30947101-30954601 GCA_023566125.1 Zingel zingel | reverse complement strand
GCCAAAAGTAACAAGAACTCCGACAATATGTGAACCTCTCTGTCTCCCTCTCTCTCTCTCTCTCTCTCTCTCTCTCTCTCTCTCTCTCTCTCTCAGTCTCTCTCTCTCCGTCGTGGCTGACCAATATTCCAGTTTTTTTTTTTTTTTTAACTCTTCTGTAAATTGACTAAACATGTCCTGTCTTCATTGTAATTTCTGTCTCTTCCACTCGGCACTAATAAAGTTTAATGAGAACTCATGCCGGCCTCGCTCTTTATTTACACATCTTCTACTCCTCTAATTCCTGACCCGATGTAAACACACAACTACGGAGCCCCCGTGGTCCCACTTTGTCAAAAAAATTAATTATAAATATCTCGTGGCCTCAAGATACGAGTTACTATCTTGAGGCCACGAGCTATCCATCTTTGTGCGCTTATCCGGTATCGGGTCGCGGGGGTAGCAGCTCCATCAGGGGACCCCAAACTTCCCTTTCCCGAGCCACATTAACCAGCTCCGACTGGGGGATCCCGAGGCGTTCCCAGGCTAGGTTGGAGATATAATCCCTCCACCTAGTCCTGGGTCTTCCCCGAGGCCTCCTCCCAGCTGGAAGTGCCTGGAACACCTCCCTAGGGAGGCGCTCAGGGGGCATCCTTACCAGATGCCCGAACCACCTCAACTGGCTCATTTCAATGCGAAGGAGCAGCGGCTCTACTCTGAGCTCCTCACGGATGACTGAGCTTCTCACCCTATCTCTAAGGGAGACGCCAGCCACCCTCCTGAGGAAACCCATTTCGGCCGCTTGTACCCTGGATCTTGTTCTTTCGGTCATGACCCAGACTTCATGACCATAGTTGAGGGTAGGAAAGAAAACTGACCGGTAGATTGAGAGCTTTGCCTTCTGGCTCAGCTCTCTTTTCGTCACAACGGTGCGATAAATTGAATGTAATACCGCACCCGCTGCGCCGATTCTCCGGCCAATCTCCCGCTCCATTGTCCCCTCACTGGCGAACAAGACCCCAAGGTACTTGAACTCCTTCACTTGGGGTAAGGACTCATTCCCTACCCGGAGAAGGCACTCCATCGGTTTCCTGCTGAGAACCATGGCCACCGCTTCACACTCGGCTGCGAACCGATCCAGTGAGTGCTGAAGGTCACAGGCCGATGATGCCATCAGGACCACATCATCTGCAAAAAGCAGCGATGAGATCCCCAGCCCACCGAACTGCAACCCCTCTCCACCCCGACTACGCCTCGATATCCTGTCCATAAATACTACAAACAGGATTGGTGACAAAAAAGATTGGTGACTCTCACCTGAAACAAGTCCGACTTACTGCCGAGAACCCAGACACAGCTCTCGCTTTGGTCGTACAGAGATTGGATGGCCCTGAGAAGGGACCCCCTCACCCCATACTCCCGCAGCACCTCCCACAGTATCTCCCAGGGTACCCGGTCATACGCCTTTTCCAGATCCACAAAGCACATGTAGACCGGTTGGGCATACTCCCAGGCTCCCTCCAGGATCCTTGCGAGAGTAAAGAGCTGGTCCGTTGTTCCACGACCAGGACGGAATCCGCATTGTTCCTCTTCAACCTGAGGTTCGACTATCGACCGAGCCCTCCTTTCCAGCACCTTGGAGTAGACTTTACCGGGGAGGCTGAGAAGTGTGATACCCCTGTAATTGGCACACACCCTCTGGTTCCCCTTTTTGAAAAGGGGAACCACCACCCCGGTCTGCCACTCCTTAGGCACCGTCCCAGACTTCCACGCAATGTTGAAGAGGCGTGTCAACCAAGACAACCCCTCCACACCCAGAGCTATAAGCATTTACGGACGGATCTCATCAATCCCTGGGGCTTTGCCACTGTGGAGTTGTTTAACTACCTCAGCAACTTCCACCAGGGAAATTGACGACAATCCCCCATCATCCTCCAGCTCTGCCTCTACCATAGAGGGCGTATTAGTTGGATTTAGGAGTTCCTCAAAGTGCTCCTTCCACCGCCCTATTACCTCGTCAGTTGAGGTCAACAGCATCCCATCCTTACTGTACACAGCTTGGATGGTTCCCCGCTTCCCCCTCCTGAGGTGGCGAACGGTTTTCCAGAAGCACCTTGGTACCGACCGAAAGTCCTTCTCCATGTCTTCTCCGAACTTCTCCCACACCTGCTGCTTTGCCTCTTTCACGGCAGAGGCTGCAGCCCTTTGAGCCCTTCGGTACCTTGCAACTGCCTCCGGAGTCCTCCGGGATAACATATCCCAAGATACGAGTTACTATCTTGGAGCTTACCTCAACGCACAGTGTCGGTTCTGAGGATACTCACAAGCCCCCGGCTGAGCGCCGCAATGTTGGGGTTTACCCTGGTGGACAAGAGGGTCACCTCCCTACTCCTGCGGGTTGTGGGGGGGGGGCAACTCTGACTCTTGTTTGTGCATATGCACCAACCAAGAGTTCGGAGTATTCGGCCTTCTTGGAGACCTTGAGTGGAGTCCTGTATGGGGCTCCAGTGGGGGACTCCATAGTTCTGCTGGGGACTTCAACACGCACATGGGCAATGATGGAGACACATGGAGAGGCGTGATTGGGAGGAACGGCTTCCCTGATCTAAACCAGAGTGGTTGTCTGTTGTTGGACTTCTGTGCTAGTCATGGATTGTCTATAACGAACACCATGTTTGAACATAAGGATGCTCATAAGTGTACCTGGTACCAGAGCACCCTAGGCTGAAGGTCAATGATCGATTTTATAATAGTTTCATCTGATCTGAGGCCGTATGTTTTGGATACTCTGGTGAAGAGAGGGAACTGTCAACAGATCACCATCTGGTGGTGAGTTGGGTCAGGGAGTGGGGGAAGACTCTGGACAGACCTGGTTAGCTCAAACGGGTAGTGCGGGTAAATTGGGAACGTCTGGAGGAGGCCCCTGTCCGACAGACTTTCAACTCACACCTCCGACGGAGCTTTTCGTGCATCCCTGTGGAGGCTGGGGGCATTGAACCCGAGTGGACAATGTTCAAAGTCTCCATTGCTGAAGCTGCGGCGAGGAGCTGTGGTCTTAGGGTCTTAGGTGCCTCAAGGGGCGGTAACCCACGAACACCGTGGTGGACACCGGTGGTCAGGGAAGCCGAAGGAGTCTTTCTGGGACATCCAAGAGGACTCCGGAGGCGATTGCAAGGTACCGAAGGGCTGCAGCCTCTGCCGTGAAAGAGGCAAAGCAGCGGGTGTGGGAGAAGACATGGAGAAGGGCTTTCGGTCGGCACCAAGGTGCTTCTGGAAAACCGTTCGTCACCTCAGGAGGGGGAAGCGAGGAACCATCCAAGCTGTGTACAGTAAGGATGGGATGCTGTTGACCTCAACTGAGGAGGTAATAGGGCGGTGGAAGGAGCACTTTAAGGAACTCCTAAATCCGACTAATATGCCCTCTATGGTAGAGGCAGAGCTGGAGGATGATGGGGGATTGTCGTCAATTTCTCTGGTGAAAGTCGCTGAGGTACTTAAACAACTCCACAGTGGCAAAGCCCCAGGGATTGATGAGATCCGTCCAGAAATGCTTAAAGCTCTGGGTGTGGAGGGGTTGTCTTGGTTGACATGCCTCTTCAGCATTGCGTGGAAGTGGAGTCACGTGACCATCGCTCCGCAAAACCCCCCAATATTTTAGTATTCCTTTCATACCCAACTCTACTTTTTAAGCTCTCGGTTAGTTTTTCTGATCTGTGGAAGATTTGTGCACACCGAGATGGCAGCTAGTTCGAAAAAAACGACAAGCAAACAGCCGGCAACAGCTCGTTCAGCCGACAACGTAGAGCTCTTCGAGCTAGTTAAGCTGGCGGTTGCAGAAGCCATCAAGGAGGCTATCCCGTCGCTCGTGGAGGACGTGGTGTCTCAGCTGACAAACCAGACACAGGCTCTGGTGGATGCACAGGTCGCGGTATTCCGTGGCAAAATGGTTGCCATGCAGACTGATATAAGTGTTTGGACTATACGGAGAAGGACGAGATCCTTATGGCGGAGGTGGACAGCCGGCTCTCTTCGTCGTTGAGCAAACTGGCAGCAAAGCACGTCCAACTGGAGGACAAAATTGCCGACATGGAGGACAGGACAAAGACAATCTACGTGTGCACGGAGTCCTCTGAAAGCCCAGAGACATCGCATGCTCTTGCTTTCCTGTCGGATGCCATACCACGATCCTAACCTCGGCTCTGTTGAGATTATGCGCGCACACCGCGTAGGTGCCCTGAAAGAAGACACAAATGACAGACCTTGTGCCTCGCACCATCATCTTCAAGCTGCTGCGCTTCACCGACAGAGATAAGATCCTGAAAGCGGCGCGTGGTGCGGACGTTAGAGGGAAGGACCATCCGCTTCACCCCGGACTACAGCCCGCACACTTTCAAGCGAAGGATGGCCTTCTCCGAGGCAATGGACGCTCTGCAGAAACTGGACTTTCGCACATTTTTACTCTATCCTGCTAAACTTAAGGTGACGCAAGGAGGAGTGAATCATCTTTTCAACACACCACGAGAGGTAAAGGATTTCATCAATTCTCTCGGTGAATAGTCTACAATTACACAGGTAATCCAACCAGTTGGCTAGTTTAACGTTAAATGTTCTGTATGTAGGCTAATAGGCAACTTCGACCAGATGTCTGGCGTGGACTTCCAGGCATAGCCTGCAATGACATTCTTACTGACTTTCTAAAGAGTGATTTTTGCTTATTTATTTATTTTTTTTCTTAAATAGTTTCACTCTCTTTCCAATGATACATTCCAGCTTTGCATTCCCTATGACAAGCCGTTATTTCCTGTTCTAACTATAAACATACATACTCAAGTGAAATGGACTTTAGCTTTTCATGCTTTGAATATGTCCAGCTGGTTTATGTTGCTGTTGCTAATTGATTCCTGTTGGATTTTTTTATTTTTTATTATTTGAGATCTCAATGTCTGTTTTCAAAAAGAAAGGCATGTTCTATTCGTTTTCAGTACTAATATGCATATATAACTTACAGCATGTGTGTACACTCTGTGTAGCTCATTTACAATTGTTATGATCATTACTATGGTATGATATAATTGTTATTGGGAGGGGGGGGGGGGGGACCTGCGTGCGCTGGCAAGGAAACGCGCCTCTTGAAGATCACAGGTCCAACTTGTGGGGGAAAGTTAGGCTCCCCCGGAGGAGTACAATTTTGGTTTTGGTTTGTCTCACATTTGTGTGGGTTTTTGTTTCACGCCCTCTCTCGTTCTTTGGAGAGCGGCGGGTTCTTGGCCACAGGGATTTTGGGGTGGGATGGATCTCTCTCAGCGCTTTAATTTCACTTTTTGGTCGGTCAGCTGCACAGTAGGTTGTTTCTCCACCCTACATCTTGTCACAATACTAGCCTCTATTAGTTATCATGTATGTATCAGTATCAGTATGAATGTAATCAGCTGGAATGTAAATGGGTTGAATGGTCAAATTAAGCGTACAGCCTGCTTAGACCTCTTACAACATGTGGATGTTGCTTTTATACAGGAGTCCCACTTAAGAACTAGAGATGTCTGCCGATTTTCCAACAAGCACTATTATGTGGCCGCCTCAGCATCACTAGACACGAAAACTAGGGGGTCACTAGTAGTACTGAGACGTAACCTCTCAATAACTATACTTGAACAATTTGGTAGTGAGGATGGTAGGATTTATTGTGTTAAGACTATTATATCTGGACGCAAATTTGCTTTTATTTCAGTTTATGCCCCACCCCAATATGAACCAGAGTTCTTTCCCAGTTTAAAAGAGGAGACACACCAGCCCGATAATCGGCCGTCGGACCGTCTGGCGAGGTCGGTGACTCGAGTCTGTTCGGTGTGTCCCGTGCCGTCAGCCGTCCGAGGAGCCGTCGGCCTTCATTTGGGCCGACCCGACATGTTCAGTCAGAGACAGGACAGTCGGGACTCACCTGGAGATGGGGAGCGGATGAGCCGAAGATCTGTTAACCTGACCTTTGTTGATCTGAAATGAAGACAGATTCAGCGACTGCACGGCCTATTCCTCTCTTAACATGTTCTCAGGAACACGTTACGGTGAACTATTTCAGTCCAATATGAGATCGGATTCTGGACGAGCCGCCATGACAGTCTGGCTGTGGATTTCTGGAGAAACCAGACCCACGTGACACGTTCGTCCAATCAGCTGCCGGTTTTCATTTTCTGGGAAATAATCAGACTGTTAATGGAAACAATACAGAGCAGCGCCGCCTGCTGCTATGGAGACATATTACGTACGCTCAAGTCGGCGTCTCTTCGGTGAGTTCTGAGGAACTTTTTGGACCTCGGGGACCCGACTGATCAGTCCGACTGGCTTTACTGCCGACGGTCGGCCGTCTGGTTGGTCAGTCAGGGCCTTAACAGAAGCCTCATTGCACCTTCAGGACTTCTCGCTCATCCTTGGGGCAGACATGAACTGTAATGTAAATGTGATATTAGATAAGTCTGCTCAGCGCTCCACGGCCACACAGCTACAAGCATCAAAAGATTTTCAGGACTTTCTGTCAGTATTGAACAGACCTTTACCGCGCTATCCACCCCTTGTACATTTCTGTTGTGTATATTTCGGTTTCTGTATCTCCCAGTTCATTGTGTAGGTTTCTGTTTACCCTGTTTTGACTGTTCTGTGTATTTCTGTTTCCTGTTTTATTGTGAAAGTCAGTTTTCTGTCTTGTCATGTCTAGTTCTGCTTCCTGTGTGATTGTCTAATGTAGCTCAGCGTAAGTTCTTACAGGAAGACTTCATATTTCTTTTTCATCAATCCTATTTTGATCAGCTGTTTTTGGCATGTCACTTGTCAGTAGTCAATCAGTTTCAGCCGTGTCGTTAGTTAAACCAATCAGTCATTTGGGCATTTGTTACGAGCCTATCACAGCGTGACATCCTGTTTTAAATCTGCTCTCTCCTCTGCGGTTGTCAGTTGTCGTTTCAGGAATAGAGTCCCGCCTCCTCCCCTTCAGCCACCTGTAGTCTCGCCCACTTCTTCGGCTATCGTCAGCGCTTGGCTCTCAAAGGGTTCCTGTGCACTTTCATCTCCATCACCACCACCAGTGTCTGGACTCCATCAGGGGATATGTTTGGGTTCATCTACCCTTTATGACATAGCCTATGGTTTCGATGGAGTTCAATCTCCAGAGATTATACAATTCCATTGTGTTGGTCGATACAATAAATATGTTCATATTTGGTAATGAAGTCTCTCCTGATTGAAATGTGCTCCACCTGTTCCCCAGCCCTGCTGTCACCTGTCCTGTGTTTGCTCGTTACCCAGTTTATTTAGCCTCCGTCTTTCCCGTTGTGTCTTGTCAGATTGTTTTGTGCTTCGTCCTGTCTGTTACCATCCTGCTCAGCATTTCTCAGCCTTTTGTTTGCCTTCCTCCTCAGGACACTTCGTGTTACCCTCTGCCCTTTCGGATTCCTTGGTTGGTTGGCACTCTGCCTTTTTTTGTTGTTGTGAATAACGTTGCGTTCAACGTTCTGCCTGCCTGCCTCTCTC
>CM042333.1:30939601-30942101 GCA_023566125.1 Zingel zingel | reverse complement strand
ATAGGTTGCCAGGTTGAGGGTTATAGGTCGCTGTGTTGAGGGTTATTGGTTACCAGGTTGAGGGTTATAGGTCGCTGTGTTGAGGGTTATAGGTTACCAGGTTGAGGGTTATAGGTCGCTGTGTTGAGGGTTATAGGTCGCCAGGTAGAGAGTTATAGGTTGCCAGGTTGAGGGTTATAGGTCGCCAGGTAGAGAGTTATAGGTTGCCAGGTTGAGGGTTATAGGTTGTCAGGTTGAGGGTTATAGGTCGCTATGTTGAGGGTTATAGGATGCTAGGTTGAGGGTTATAGGTTGCCAGGTTGAGGTGACAAACGGGTTGAACATTGTATATGGTGTGTGGATTGTGTGAATAGGATGCGTTTCAAACAAGATCTGGCAACTTGTCAACATTAGAGAAACATATTGGTCCGATTATTACCGGGAGGGGTCCAGGAGATGGGGCTAAAAAACGGGAGTAACCCGGGAACAACAGGAGTGTTGGCAGGTATGTCTTAAAGAACCCCCCCCCCCCCCCCCCCCCCCTCTCCCCAACAGCTTCTTGCATAGGGCCCGCCAAAAGTTAGAAACGGCCCTGCTTATAGAAGCTGTGATTGGCTCCCGCGGTGACCATCACGTGGACTGTGAAGTGCGTCGTCCTGCTCCGTGTCTCACGGGAAGCCGGTACGAGGTTTCTCCGGGACGGAGACAACACGCTCGTCCCAACAAAGACGTGTTTGTTCTGAGAGGACGCGGTGACACACATAGCTCAGGTGTCTGCACCTGAACGCAGCGTCTCAGGTGATCCAGACACAGCTTCTTGTTTCAGGGGGCAGATATTTGGAGCATTTACACTTAATCCAGGTGTTGGATTTCCCTTTATTCCTCCGGAAAAATCCCCCTGCATAGTCGAGTCAAGTCCACTTTATTTATAGAGTGTGTGTGTGTGTTTGTTCTTGTTTAACTATATTCGTGGGGTCCAAAAACCGGGAGTCCAATATACTTGTGGGGTCCGGACAGCTTTGTGGGGCCCAAAATGCTGGACCCCACAAGGTTAAAGGTCTGTTTGAGGGTTAAGACTTGGTTTTAGGATTAGGGTTAGAATTAGGTTATGGTTAGGGTGAGGGTAAGGGTTAAGGTTAGGCATCTAGTGGTGATGGTTAAAGTTAGGGTAAGGGGCTAGGGAATGCATTATGTCAATGACGGGTCCCCACAAAGATAGTGAAACAAACGTTTGTGTGTATGTGAATGTTTGTGTGTGTGTGTGAGACTGTGTGAGTGAGTGTGTGTCAGACAATCATGTTTTATCTTATATTTATCTACGTATCTGTCTGTGAAAGCTTTTAGAAAATGTCCCCTTTCGCTCCAGTTACACTCTTTCCCAGAGACATTTTCTGCGCCCTTATCATTTTACCAGCTGCATGCTGGGAGCTGGCCAAGCTGAATTCCTGACGGCTATTGTCTGCTCTGCTTCCATGTTGTAAACCTGCACACAGGTAGTCTATAACCACCACGTTCCACTTCCGGGATTGTTCCGGTGCCGCTGGGAATTCCGCCGAATGTCCGTCCCCTTACTCTCTCTTTGTGTTGGCGTTCTAACCTCCGGCTGATGTGTGAGGACTATGGTTAACTCCTCAGATCTCTGCAGGATGAATCCAGACAGCTAGCTAGACTATCTGTCCAATCTGAGTTTAATGTTGCACGACTAAAACTACTTTTGAACGTCCACACGTTCCACCAAAACAAGTTCCTTCCTGAGACTATTCAGCAGAGGCACCGTGGCTTAGCCCCGCCCACGACGATTGTGATTGGTTTAAAGAAATGCCGATAAACCAGAACACGTTTTACTGCCATCCCAGAGTGCTTTGTGGACTAGTCAGACCTTCCTCCGCAGTGTTGTGGAGGAAGGCAACTCGTAGCTGCAAGACTCTTGTGGCAAAGCGAGACTAGACCTGAACACAGGTGACGTTACTCGGCGTGTACCTGAACATAGGTGACGTTACTCGGCGTGTACCTGAACACAGGTGACGTTACTCGGCGTGTACCTGAACATAGGTGACGTTACTCGGCGTGTACCTGAACACAGGTGACGTTACTCGGCGTGTACCTGAACACAGGTGACGTTACTCGGCGTGTACCTGAACACAGGTGTTACTCTATGTGTACCTGAACACAGGTGACGTTACTCGGCGTGTACCTGAACACAGGTGACGTTACTTGGCGTATACCTGAACACAGGTGTTACTCTATGTGTACCTGAACAAAGGTAACGTTACTCGGTGTATACCTGAACACAGGTGACGTTACTCGGTGTGTACCTGAACACAGGTGACGTTACTCGGTGTGTACCTGAACACAGGTGACGTTACTCGGTGTGTACCTGAACACAGGTGACGTTACTCGGTGTGTACCTGAACACAGGTGACGTTACTCGGTGTGTACCTGAACACAGGTGACGTTACTCGGCGTGTACCTGAACACAGGTGACGTTACTCGGCGTGTACCTGAACACAGGTGACGTTAC
>CM042333.1:30922101-30934601 GCA_023566125.1 Zingel zingel | reverse complement strand
TTGTTTTTTCAACGTTCTCCTATCAATTTTGAAAGTAGTGAACTGATCATTTATTTAACTTGTGAAGAGCGTTGTAGGGAACCATCCACATTATTTTGGTCGAAAATAACAATAACTTCTGATATAGAAACTTTTAAAAAATGGGTCAAATTCTTATTTATTTTTTTAGGATTCTTTTTTGGGGCATTTTAGGCCTTTATTTGACAGCACAGCTGACGATATGAAAGGGGAGAGGAGTAATCCTCTATATATGGGCGCGCACTCTACCAACTGAGCTATCTGGGCACCCGAAAATGGGTCAGATTTGACCCGAGGACAACAGGAGGGTTGAGTGATATTTGATAATAGAATTCCTAATAATATATCTGTAGGCTACAACATTTTGGAAAAAACCCGGTAGATGCCGAGGAAAAGAATCATCCCGGTGAGCCGACATCCTGTTTTATATTAATTATATTATTATTATAATATGACGGTTCTCCAACGGTCTTTATCGCTCTGAAACACAACTTTTGCTGCATTGATTAGCTGTTCCAGACAGAGAGCAGAGACTGAGGGGAAATTACACAAAGTTTAAGTTATTTTTGTTGTTGTTGTGATTAACAATTTTTAATTTTTTAATTTTTTCACCCTTGTGTTGTCTTCCCGTCGACTACGCAGCTTTTTTATGCAGCTTTTTCTGGGTCAAAGTTTAAAATTGTAACTTTTTTAAAACATTTTGGTCGCCTTTTTCGACCCTTTTGTCACTTTTCACGACTTTCTGATGTTTTTGTCGATTTTTCTGCATTTTTTTTGGTCACTTTTTTCAATGTTCCTTTTTTTTACTTGAAGGTATCTACATAAGAGTGACACACTGTCATGTCACTCTTATGTATATACCTTCAGTAAAGTGTAAGCAAAAATTAAAATGCTAGACAATTGAATCAAGCAACCAAATTCATAGTGAACTGATCATCTTTTTTAAATTGTGAAGAGCGTTGTATGGGACTATCCATGTTAATTTGGTTGAAAGAAACCCACATTTCTGATATAGCCCGAGGACAACAGGAGGGTTAGCAATTACAACCCCAAACCCCCTCCCCCTCTTCCATCATCACCGCCCACCCAGACAAAAATCAAGAAAAGATGACATAGTGGTGGTTAGCTCAGTGGGTAGAGCAGGCGCCTGGCTTGTCATAGCTTGACAAGCCAGACCCACATCCAGATGTTGGGTCTGGGAGCTCCCCATTGGCTGGGCTCAATCCGAGGGGGCGGGACAAACGGTTGTCTTTCAAATTCCCTCTGCACCCAATAGGATAGCGCTCCAACCAATCAGAGCAACGCTAGTTGATAGATTCAACTTTAAACTCCGAACACATCTTCCTTTTTTAAGAATGACTTCAGGGCCGTTCTTTGTTCTTTTCTCAAAGAAAAGCTGAACTCCAAGTCTTCCAGAGTCGCGGCCAAAGCCGATTCCAAAGACCGCTGTTCACCAGCAGCAGCAGCCATAAGCCCCGCCCACCCACTCTATACACGATGTGATTGGCCTGACTAGAGTTTGGTTTTTCCAGCTCGCAAGCCAACGGAGAGTTGCTAGACTGATCCTGGCTGCAAATTACATTAGCTGCCGCTAGGGTGGTTCCTGTATTATGAGTCCAGTATTAACTCATATACTGGTTAAGCTGGTGTACTAACTAACTCGTCTCTCTTTGCCTGCTCTATCTCTGTGCTGCGCTGTTGAATAAGGTCTGGCTGAACCACAGATGCATTCTGAGATAGGAAGAAAAAGTTCTCTGGGTTGTTTTGCATTTCTTTGCAACCAATCACAGTCGTCTTGGGCAGCGCTAAGCTCCGGACGCAGCGACGGTGGCTCTGCTAAATAGTCTCAGGAAGGTTTTGGTGGAACATTTGCACCCTGCAGAAGAAAACGTCACATTCAATATTAAATGGCGTTAACTGTTGACACCAAACAGTACCGTGAGATATTTAAATGAGCTGATACATGGTTACACCTCATTGGCTCTTACCAGTGTATCTCCGTGTGGACTTCGTCCACAGCAATCCCACCAATCAGTCCCAAAACCTCCCAGTTAGAGAGGAAATGACCTCAACATATTCTTATTACATCTTTACAATCATTCCCTGAATGAACCGAGCAGACCTGACTTGTTGCACGAGAGCAGGGGGAATGAGAGGGGGGAAACGCCAGAGCAGGGGGAATGAGAGGGGGAAACGCCAGAGCAGGGGGAATGAGAGGGGGAAACGCCAGAGCAGGGGGAATGAGAGGGGGAAACGCCAGAGCAGGGGGAATGAGAGGGGGAAATGCCAGAGCAGGGGGAATGAGAGGGGGAAACGCCAGAGCAGGGGGAATGAGAGGGGGAAACGCCAGAGCAGGGGGAATGAGAGGGGGAAATGCCAGAGCAGGGGGAATGAGAGGGGGAAACGCCAGAGCAGGGGGAATGAGAGGGGGAAACGCCAGAGCAGGGGGAATGAGAGGGGGAAATGCCAGAGCAGGGGGAATGAGAGGGGGAAACGCCAGAGCAGGGGGAATGAGAGGGGGAAACGCCAGAGCAGGGGGAATGAGAGGGGGAAATGCCAGAGCAGGGGGAATGAGAGGGGGAAACGCCAGAGCAGGGGGAATGAGAGGGGGAAACGCCAGAGCAGGGGGAATGAGGGGGGGAAAACGTAGCAGAAGATATTCCTTTAAACCAAAACGTAGCGGTGTAAATGTGTGTGTGTGTGTGTGTGTGTGTGTGTGTGTGTGTGTGTGTAAATGTGTGTGTGTGTGTGTGTGTGTGTGTGTGTGTGTGTGTGTGTGTGTGTGATTGTACAACTTACTGACGATGTAATCGTGTTTGTAGACAGATCTGTGACCCTTTCCTGACAGTTTTCTCTCAGTAATCTGAGGTCGGTCTGTGTTTAAGGTGCAGAGATGTCTCAGCTGTCTGTCCTGCTGCAGCTGACAGGTACATTGCTCTTACTTTATTTTACTTTACTTTATTTTATTTTATCAGTCCGTCTGTGGTTTAACTTCCTTTGTCTTTGTATCGTGTGTATCTGATGACGGGTTAACGAGATCTCTCTGTTTCTCTGCAGGCCTGTTCTTCATGATCTGCTCCACGTTTGGCTCAGAATCCAGCGGTCAGTCCTGAATATTACCTGTCTGTCTGTGTGTCTGTCTGTCTGTCTCTCTGTCTGTCTCTCTGTCTTTCTGTCTCTCTGTGTGTCTCTCTGTCTGTGTGTTTGTCTGTCTGTCTGTCTGTCTCTCTCTCTGTGTCTGTCTGTCTGTCTCTCTGTCTGTCTGTCTGTCTCTCTGTCTGTCTCTCTGTCTTTCTGTCTCTCTGTGTGTCTCTCTGTCTGTGTGTTTGTCTGTCTGTCTGTCTGTCTCTCTCTCTGTGTCTGTCTGTCTGTCTCTCTGTCTGTCTGTCTGTCTCTCTGTGTGTCTCTCTCTCTGTCTGTCTGTCTCTCTGTCTCTCTGTCTGTCTCTGTGTCTCTCTATCTGTCTCTCTGTCTGTCTCTCTGTGTGTCTGTCTCTCTGTCTGTGTGTGTCTCTCTCTGTCTGTCTGTCTCTCTGTGTGTCTGTTTCCCTGTCTGTGTGTCTGTCTCCCTGTCTGTGTGTCTCTCTCTCTGTCTGTCTGTCTCTGTGTCTCTCTGTCTGTCTGTCTGTCTGTCTCTCTGTGTGTCTGTCTGTCTCTCTGTCTGTGCTTATATCATTTTGTTTTCCTTTTCTTTAAAGCTGTTGGTGTCGAAATCAAACAGGAAGGTTTTCTTTTAATCGTGGAAGATGGAGCAGGTACATGTAAACAACTCATTCCGTGTCTCTCACCAAATGCTCAAAGTCCTCTGAGCCTTTCATTCCCAGTGGGAGCGCTCGACTCCCAGGTACTGCCATGCACATCATGACCTCACAGGGACAGCATGCCCTCAGTCTTAAAGGTCCCATGACATGGTGCTCTTTGGATGCTTTTATACAGGCCTTAGTGGTCCCCTAATACTGTATCTGAAGTCTCTTTATATAGACCTTAGTGGTACCTAATACTGTATCTGAAGTCTCTTTTATATAGGCCTTAGTGGTCCCCTAATACTGTATCTGAAGTCTCTTTTATATAGACCTTAGTGGTACCTAATACTGTATCTGAAGTCTCTTTTATATAGGCCTTAGTGGTCCCCTAATACTGTATCTGAAGTCTCTTTATATAGACCTTAGTGGTCCCTAATACTGTATCTGAAGTCTCTTTATATAGACCTTAGTGGTCCCCTAATACTGTATCTGAAGTCTCTTTATATAGACCTTAGTGGTCCCCTAATACTGTATCTGAAGTCTCTTTTATATAGGCCTTAGTGGTCCCCTAATACTGTAGATGAAGTCTCTTTTATATAGGCCTTAGTGGTCCCCTAATACTGTATCTGAAGTATCTTTTATATAGGCCTTAGTGGTCCCTAATACTGTATCTGAAGTCTCTTTATATAGGCCTTAGTGGTCCCTAATACTGTAGATGAAGTCTCTTTTATATAGGCCTTAGTGGTCCCTAATACTGTATCTGAAGTCTCTTTATATAGGCCTTAGTGGTCCCCTAATACTGTATCTGAAGTCTCTTTATATAGGCCTTAGTGGTCCCCTAATACTGTAGATGAAGTCTCTTTTATATAGGCCTTAGTGGTCCCTAATACTGTATCTGAAGTCTCTTTATATAGACCTTAGTGGTCCCCTAATACTGTAGATGAAGTCTCTTTTATATAGACCTTAGTGGTCCCCTAATACTGTATCTGAAGTCTCTTTATATAGACCTTAGTGGTCCCCTAATACTGTAGATGAAGTCTCTTTTATATAGGCCTTAGTGGTCCCTAATACTGTATCTGAAGTCTCTTTATATAGACCTTAGTGGTCCCCTAATACTGTATCTGAAGTCTCTTTTATATAGGCCTTAGTGGTCCTCTAATACTGTATCTGAAGTATCTTTTATATAGGCCTTAGTGGTCCCTAATACTGTATCTGAAGTCTCTTTATATAGACCTTAGTGGTCCCTAATACTGTATCTGAAGTATCTTTTATATAGACCTTAGTGGTCCCCTAATACTGTATCTGAAGTCTCTTTTATATAGGCCTTAGTGGTCCCCTAATACTGTATCTGAAGTCTCTTTTATATAGGCCTTAGTGGTCCCCTAATACTGTATCTGAAGTCTCTTTATATAGACCTTAGTGGTCCCCTAATACTGTATCTGAAGTCTCTTTATATAGACCTTAGTGGTCCCTAATACTGTATCTGAAGTATCTTTATATAGACCTTAGTGGTCCCCTAATACTGTATCTGAAGTATCTTTTATATAGGCCTTAGTGGTCCCCTAATACTGTATCTGAAGTCTCTTTATATAGGCCTTAGTGGTCCCCTAATACTGTATCTGAAGTATCTTTTATATAGGCCTTAGTGGTCCCTAATACTGTATCTGAAGTCTCTTTATATAGGCCTTAGTGGTCCCCTAATACTGTATCTGAAGTCTCTTTATATAGGCCTTAGTGGTCCCCTAATACTGTAGATGAAGTCTCTTTTATATAGGCCTTAGTGGTCCCTAATACTGTATCTGAAGTCTCTTTATATAGACCTTAGTGGTCCCCTAATACTGTAGATGAAGTCTCTTTTATATAGACCTTAGTGGTCCCCTAATACTGTATCTGAAGTCTCTTTATATAGACCTTAGTGGTCCCCTAATACTGTAGATGAAGTCTCTTTTATATAGGCCTTAGTGGTCCCTAATACTGTATCTGAAGTCTCTTTATATAGACCTTAGTGGTCCCCTAATACTGTATCTGAAGTCTCTTTTATATAGGCCTTAGTGGTCCTCTAATACTGTATCTGAAGTATCTTTTATATAGGCCTTAGTGGTCCCTAATACTGTATCTGAAGTCTCTTTATATAGACCTTAGTGGTCCCTAATACTGTATCTGAAGTATCTTTTATATAGACCTTAGTGGTCCCCTAATACTGTATCTGAAGTCTCTTTTATATAGGCCTTAGTGGTCCCCTAATACTGTATCTGAAGTCTCTTTTATATAGGCCTTAGTGGTCCCCTAATACTGTATCTGAAGTCTCTTTATATAGACCTTAGTGGTCCCCTAATACTGTATCTGAAGTCTCTTTATATAGACCTTAGTGGTCCCTAATACTGTATCTGAAGTCTCTTTATATAGACCTTAGTGGTCCCCTAATACTGTATCTTTTTTTATTGTCGGAAGGGGTGAATCGCGGCTGAAATCGGCCTAATTATCCCGCCGTGTCAACCAGGCTTAACCTGATTCCTCCAGATGGATGGCTTGGCATTTGCTCGGCGTATCCATCTGGGAACTTTCCGTTGGAGAACTTTTGGGAAGGAGCGAAAATACTGATTAGCTGATTGGATAAACCATCCGTCTATCACCGCCTATGTTGGTGATGGACGGGCCAAATCAACCAATCAGATCAACGATATATCAAACTCTTGCCGAAACCAGTCGGGAGACGAGCAAACGCATCTTTTCCTCAGAGAAAAGCCTCCAGTGCCGTTTTTTGCTCTTCTTTCAATGAAGTAATACTTTCTAATTCGGATCAAACGTGCGCGATAGCTACGCTCATCTCATCCGTGGAAGCCGCCACGCTGTTTAGACTGAACAGTCGCTTCTTGTGGCGTCACACCTAAACCCGCCTCAAAACCAACGCTGATTGGACGGTCATTTGGCAAACGGCTCCAAATTCAGTCTCAAGATCTGCGAGTGGAAAACTGGAGCTCGCCAGATCAGGACGGTCTCACGAGGCTAACTTTTCCTGGCGTTTTTGAAGATTTTCCCGACATTTTTATCACTTAAAACAAAAACTTTTTGAAAATGGGTCGAATTTGACCCGAGGACAACAGGAGGGATAACTCTGATCTGCCAATGGAAAAGCTGTGTGTGTCTGAGTGTGTGTCTCTGTGTGTGTGTGTGTGCGTGTGTGCGTGTGTATGTGGGTTCTTGTTTAACTACATTTGTGGGGACCAAAAACCGGGAGTCCACTATGCTTGTGGGGTCCGGACAGCTTTGTGGGGCCAGAACACTGGAGCCCACAAGGTTAAAGGTCTGTTTGAGGGTTAAGACTTGGTTTTAGGATTAGGGTTAGAATTAGGTTATGGTTAGGGTGAGGGTAAGGGTTAAGGTTAGGCATCTAGTTGTGATGGTTAAGGTTAGGGTAAGGGGCTAGGGAATGCATTATGTCAATGACAGGTCCCCACAAAGATACTGAAACACACTATGTGTGTGCGTGTGTGTGCGTGTGTGTGTGTGTCGCCTCTTCTTCACTTTGATGCATTATTTCAGAAACAGTCTCCCTGTGTCTCTGCACAGGCGGACGTAACTTTACACCTTCCTGTACGACTCGTTGTTGATCCTCAGAACTTTTTCTTCCGTGTTTATTTTGAGATTGAATCATAAAAATGTCTGAAATTCAAACTGTGTTTCTCCCTAATAGATGAAACAGATGAAAAGTTCCTTTTATCCCGAGTCGGTCCTTTCAAAGAGCACATGTGCTACTCTGAATGAATTATTGAATAATAGGCCTATTATGTAACAGTACACTCTTTTTAATCCTCCGTTGTAAATCCAGTCGATTTCTTCCAGTTTTCAAGTCACTTTTAAAAGTGTTTTGAGTGTTTTTACATCACTTACAAGTTAACAGCTGCAAATATTATTACCTTGGCAACAACATATTTAAGTTTTTATTTTTAGGGGTCCAAGCCCGAGGGGGCTGGGAACAGATCCAGTGGAGCTGTGGAACCGTATCTCTTTCCTAAGGATTATTATTTTGCCATTGATAAAGCTGATGCTACAGCCTACAGCAGAGATACGCGTTTGGCCCTATAACTCCCGAACCGTACATCGCACATTAAAAATACACATATTCACGCGTTCTCTGAATTCCGCTGAATCTCCGAATTTAGGCCACGCCCATTTTCGCTTGAATTTTATGCGCGAAAAATCGCGATTTATTATAAACCTACTTTTTCTAACTCCTCCTAGACCGTTTGACCGATCTGCACGAAAGTTGGTACGTAGCATCTACCGACCGACCTAACAAAAAGTTATCAAAAGAATTATTATCGGATAAAAATTGCGCAAATTACGCACAACCAACTTTGTGTAGCTAGCTATGAAAACACAAATTTTGCCATATCTCGGCCAGAATTAATGCTATTAACCTGAACCTTTAGATCCGTGTTTGCCATGAGGCTCTGGGGCTCCCCACCTAATATTATGAAAATCGGCCACTAGGGGGCGCTACAAGTCCCAAATGTTTATATCTCATTAAAGGCTCATCCGATTTTTATGAAATGTTGAGGGTATCATCTGGGGCAACTCATGAGGCCACGCCTACAGTGGGGTACTGATTCGTCAAAGTGGGCGTGGCCTATGGGACCCAGGTTTGGATTCACCACTTACACTAATGTGACCAACTTCAAATTTAGAGCGTAGATGTAGAATGGCTCATGGACCTCACATACCAAACATTACACACAAGGACCACTAGGTGGCGCTATAATGACGTCAAACGTGTTTTTGCCTTTAACTCCCACATTACACATCACACATTAGAAACCCTTACATCCACGTGTTCCTGGAGTCAAGCTGAATCACATGATATAGGCCCCGCCCATTTCTGCTAAGAATTTTTTTTGCAATATTGCTCAATGTGCAAAACCAACTTTTTCAAACTCCTCTTAGGCCGTGCGACCAATCTCCACGAAACATGGTACATAACATCTCCAGATGGACCTGACCAAAAGTTACGTTAAAGAATGCACAATTTACAACCAAACTAATTTTTGTAGCTAGCCACAAAACACGAACTTTAGCATATCTCGGCAAAATGAATAGGTATCAGAGCAAAACTTGGTTTGACATCCCACTCTGAGGCTCTGTACCAAATTCCATGAAGATCGGCCATTAGGGGGCGCTATAATGAACGTAGACGCGTTTTGGCAAATAATTCAATGCATTTAAATAGGAAATTTGCAATGGCAATATCTCTGCCGCAGTAAATGCTATCATCACAACACTTGAGATTATTGTTCGACATGCCACTCTGCGGCTCTATACATATTTGGTTTATGGAGATCTGCTATGAGTCGTCAAATTTGCTGTTACAGGCGCAGCCGTCTTGGTTGCGGATGTGACGATTTTAGACAAGAGGGAAGTGTGAGGTAGAAGCTGCTTACACTTTACGTTACTGGTGATCACATCATAGCAACGCCCTAAAACGCCGATTTTAAAATCAACGAGAACATAATTAAAAAAATTAACATCATTCTGTGTTGCAGAAGACTTAAAACTAGCGATTGAGACTATAAACTCATTATGAAAATGTTTACTGAGGTAATAAATCAAGTGAGAAGTGGGTCACTTTCTAATAGACTTCTACAGAAACCCACCTCCTTTTGCAACCGCACGTGTCGCCCCCTGCAGGAATTCAGATAGAAAGCAGGTTTAAGGAGTCTCCCCCTGCTGGAATTCAGATAGAAAGCAGGTTTAAGGAGTCTCCCCCTGCAGGAATTCAGATAGAAAGCAGGTTTAAGGAGTCTTCTCCTGCTGGAATTCAGATAGAAAGCATGTTTAAGGAGTCTCCTCCTGCAGGAATTCAGATAGAAAGCAGGTTTAAGGAGTCTTCTCCTGCTGGAATTCAGATAGAAAGCATGTTTAAGGAGTCTCCCCCTGCAGGAATTCAGATAGAAAGCATGTTTAAGGAGTCTCCGCCTGCAGGAATTCAGATAGAAAGCAGGTTTAAGGAGTCTCCCCCTGCTGGAATTCAGATAAAAAGCAGGTTTAAGGAGTCTCCTCCTGCAGGAATTCAGATAAAAATCAGGTTTAAGGAGTCTTCTCCTGTTGGAATTCAGATAAAAAGCAGGTTTAAGGAGTCTCCTCCTGCAGGAATTCAGATAGAAAGCAGGTTTAAGGAGTCTCCCCCTGCAGGAATTCAGATAGAAAGCAGGTTTAAGGAGTCTCCTCCTGCAGGAATTCAGATAGAAAGCAGGTTTAAGGAGTCTCCTCCTGTTGGAATTCAGATAAAAAGCAGGTTTAAGGAGTCTCCTGTTGGAATTCAGATAAAAAGCAGGTTTAAGGAGTCTCCCCCTGCAGGAATTCAGATAGAAAGCAGGTTTAAGGAGTCTTCTCCTGCTGGAATTCAGATAGAAAGCATGTTTAAGGAGTCTCCCCCTGCAGGAATTCAGATAGAAAGCAGGTTTAAGGAGTCTCCCCCTGCAGGAATTCAGATAGAAAGCAGGTTTAAGGAGTCTCCCCCTGCTGGAATTCAGATAGAAAGCAGGTTTAAGGAGTCTCCCCCTGCTGGAATTCAGATAGAAAGCATGTTTAAGGAGTCTCCCCCTGCAGGAATTCAGATAGAAAGCATGTTTAAGGAGTCTCCGCCTGCAGGAATTCAGATAGAAAGCATGTTTAAGGAGTCTCCGCCTGCAGGAATTCAGATAGAAAGCAGGTTTAAGGAGTCTCCTCCTGCAGGAATTCAGATAGAAAGCAGGTTTAAGGAGTCTCCTCCTGTTGGAATTCAGATAAAAAGCAGGTTTAAGGAGTCTCCCCCTGCTGGAATTCAGAGAGAAAGCAGGTTTAAGGAGTCTCCCCCTGCAGGAATTCAGATAGAAAGCAGGTTTAAGGAGTCTCCCCCTGCTGGAATTCAGAGAGAAAGCAGGTTTAAGGAGTCTCCCCCTGCAGGAATTCAGATAGAAAGCAGGTTTAAGGAGTCTCCCCCTGCAGGAATTCAGATAGAAAGCAGGTTTAAGGAGTCTCCCCCTGCAGGAATTCAGATAGAAAGCAGGTTTAAGGAGTCTCCCCCTGCAGGAATTCAGATAGAAAGCAGGTTTAAGGAGTCTCCCCCTGCAGGAATTCAGATAGAAAGCAGGTTTAAGGAGTCTCCCCCTGCAGGAATTCAGATAGAAAGCAGGTTTAAGGAGTCTCCCCCTGCAGGAATTCAGATAGAAAGCAGGTTTAAGGAGTCTCCTCCTGCAGGAATTCAGATAGAAAGCAGGTTTAAGGAGTCTCCCCCTGCAGGAATTCAGATAGAAAGCAGGTTTAAGGAGTCTCCCCCTGCAGGAATTCAGATAGAAAGCAGGTTTAAGGAGTCTCCTCCTGCAGGAATTCAGATAGAAAGCAGGTTTAAGGAGTCTCCCCCTGCAGGAATTCAGATAGAAAGCAGGTTTAAGGAGTCTCCCCCTGCAGGAATTCAGATAGAAAGCAGGTTTAAGGAGTCTCCGCCTGCAGGAATTCAGATAGAAAGCAGGTTTAAGGCACTTCCGCATTTGTAGTACTTCGCCGAACCGGATGCTCTGTCCATTAATAGATGGTGGACCTCATGGGACCTTAACTTGGAAAAAATATGAACGGTAGTGAACAGGGAGAGGCAAATTATGTTTTGATCCCGTTTGAATTGAGCCATGGATTACAAATATGACGTTTGTCAATTTAAAAGATAATTTTTCAGCCGAAGAAAGTCTCAGTTAGCCGTAGGTTTGTTATATGACCACTTAGTTTAGTGTGAAACCGCTCAGTGACCTACATCGCTCGTCTCACACAGTTTACGTCACCTAGCTTGATGCTCAACTTGCTCGTCAGCTAGCTAGCTTAGCTCTGTTCCACAACACATGTAACGTTATCGTACCTGATGTGTTTTATCCAGTGAAGTGTTTCCAGCAGATAAGCAAAAGAAGGAGCAAGATCCTCTGCTCATTAGAGTAATGTTACATCTCCGGTACGACACACACACACACACACACACACACACACACACACACACACACACACACACACACAGGTACAATACACAGAGACATCGTAGCTTCAGCGAGACATTGAAGTGTGAAGTCTTTCTAATTACGTATTTTCACAGTTTAACAATTCTTCGTTTGAAAATGTATCTTTTAAATTGATGAACATCATATTTGTAATTCATGGCTCAATTCAAACTGGATAAAAAAATAATTACTATCTCTCCATTGACTCTCGTTCATATTTTTTCGAAAGATAGGTCCCATTGGCCGGAAGTAGAAGGGCGGGACATCAGCTCTCTATTTTCCAGTCTATGGTTGAAACAGAACCAACATCCTTGTCTCTGTGTGTTGCTGCTCAGTGCCGTACCCGGTGACTTGTGTGACCCGCGGAGCCGACCTGGCGGAGGACGGCATGGTGGTCCTGTGTCCTCCGGACTGCAGACAGAGGAGTATGTCGGTGTTCGGGACGGCGATCTATGCCTCCGTCTCCTCCGTCTGTGGAGCGGCCATCCACAGGTAGGACTTCTTTGCAGTTGACTCCTGTTGTCTGTGTCTTTGTACCATTTCTCTCTCTCTCTCTCTCTCTCTTTGGATTGCTGCAGATCACTGGTGCACATCTTTCTTGGAATCAGTGTGTTTAGGGCCACCGTCCGTACTATATAGTGAATGAAATTAACCGCGGGGAATTTGGACACCTCTACAAAATGGTGAACACACGCTACAGGGCACAGCAGCTGCAAATGTGA
>CM042333.1:30914601-30917101 GCA_023566125.1 Zingel zingel | reverse complement strand
GGGGTCACCTCTAATACGTATATATTTATTTTCTATCTCGCTCCACACACTCGCTACGTACACACACTACGCAGTGCGCTCAGTGAGATGGGGGTCGATAAAAGAGGAGAAAAGTCTCTCTGCATGTTCTGCAGTGTTATTCAGCTTGAAATAGCTGAAATGAAAGTTCTGTCACAAAACTATGCTGATATGTATCATTGCACATTTTTAAGTGGGTATACGGAAATCCTGGAGCTTTCCTAGTGGGTATATGCCGTATAACGGTCTCCTGTGTTTTTAGACCCATCCAGCCCAAACCTCCTTCACTGAAGATAATTCAAGCATAGTTTCCATGTTTCCTTTTCCCTCAGGCGGTGTGTAAGGACAACGGTTTCTTCAGTTATTTGATCCCCAGCTGGTTCAGCACCACCAAACACGTCAAACCTCTCACTCAGAAGCTCTGCTCGCTGGACAGCCTGCTCTGCAGTAAGACACAACCCAACACAGCACTCACCCCTACAACACAGTTCAGTTCAGTCTCTCACTGGCTGTGTCTCAAAGCGCCTACTTGCACACTTCAAACACTTGGTTTGAAGTATATAGTGTAGATAACGCATAAAGTCAGTGCACTGAAAGTACCAGGATGACCCTGTAAAAACGGTCACAAAGTTCAGTGTGGAACGATGGACTACTCTGAGTAGTATGTAGAGAGACAACAGTAGAGAGTAGTATGTAGAGAGACAACAGTAGAGAGTAGTATGTAGAGAGACAACAGTAGAGAGTAGTATGTAGAGAGACAACAGTAGAGAGACAACAGTAGAGAGACAACAGTAGAGAGTAGTATGTAGAGAGACAACAGTAGAGAGTAGTATGTAGAGAGACAACAGTAGAGAGTAGTATGTAGAGAGACAACAGTAGAGAGACAACAGTAGAGAGACAGCAGTAGAGAGACAACAGTAGAGAGTAGTATGTAGAGAGACAACAGTAGAGAGTAGTATGTAGAGAGACAACAGTAGAGAGACAACAGTAGAGAGTAGTATGTAGAGAGACAACAGTAGAGAGTAGTATGTAGAGAGACAACAGTAGAGAGACAACAGTAGAGAGACAACAGTAGAGAGTAGTATGTAGAGAGACAACAGTAGAGAGTAGTATGTAGAGAGACAATAGTAGAGAGTAGTATGTAGAGAGTAGTATGTAGAGAGACAACAGTAGAGAGACAACAGTAGAGAGACAGCAGTAGAGAGTAGTATGTAGAGAGACAATAGTAGAGAGACAACAGTAGAGAGACAGCAGTAGAGAGTAGTATGTAGAGAGACAACAGTAGAGAGTAGTATGAAGAGAGACAACAGTAGAGAGTAGTATGTAGAGAGACAGCAGTAGAGAGACAACAGTAGAGAGTAGTATGTAGAGAGACAATAGTAGAGAGTAGTATGTAGAGAGTAGTATGTAGAGAGACAGCAGTAGAGAGATAACAGTAGAGAGTAGTATGTAGAGAGACAATAGTAGAGTAGTATGTAGAGAGACAGCAGTAGAGAGTAGTATGTAGAGAGACAACAGTAGAGAGACAACAGTAGAGAGTAGTATGTAGAGAGACAACAGTAGAGAGTAGTATGTAGAGAGACAACAGTAGAGAGACAGCAGTAGAGAGTAGTATGTAGAGAGACAACAGTAGAGAGTAGTATGAAGAGAGACAACAGTAGAGAGTAGTATGAAGAGAGACAACAGTAGAGAGTAGTATGAAGAGAGACATCAGTAGAGAGACAACAGTAGAGAGTAGTATGTAGAGAGGCAACAGTAGAGAGACAACAGTAGAGAGTAGTATGAAGAGAGACAGCAGTAGAGAGTAGTATGTAGAGAGACAGCAGTAGAGAGTAGTATGTAGAGAGACGACAGTAGAGAGTAGTATGTAGAGAGACAGCAGTAGAGAGTAGTATGTAGAGAGACAGCAGTAGAGAGTAGTATGTAGAGAGACAGCAGTAGAGACTAGTATGGCACCTTCATTGAAGGTGGAGATGGCCATACTTGCTGCTGCCTCATGCTTACTTTTCCCCACAAAGAGACAAAGAGTTTTTGGACACCTTGCCCATATAACAGAATTGACAGTGGATGTGTAAAAAAATGTGTTTTAAGGTAAAACCTGCTACAACTCTGTGAACATCGGGTTCCTCATCGACGGTTCTTCCAGCGTCGGAGATGGAAACTTCCAGCTGGTCCTGGAGTTCCTGGCAGGCATCACCAGAAACTTTGACATCTCAGACGTCGGCTCTCACGTCGGTCAGCTTCACAGGATGACAATTATTTGATTCATTGAGTCATTGAGATGCTGATTGGATGGCTGGCTGACTGACTGACTTTGTGTTGCATGTCCAGGTGCGGTGCAGTTCACCTACGATCAGAAGCTGGAGTTCGGCCTGTTTGATCACTCCAACAAAGAGGACTCCATCAACGCCTTGAGAAGAATCCCCTACATGAGCGGAGGAACTGCTACCGGAGCCGCTATCACCTACAGCACCCAAAACCT
>CM042333.1:30907101-30909601 GCA_023566125.1 Zingel zingel | reverse complement strand
TTCTAAAACCAGCCTCTGGAGACTCGACCAGCTGACTTCTCTATTGGCTGTTGAAACAGGAGACGTCTCTTACGTTGTAAAACCAGCCTCTGGAGACTCGACCAGCTGACTTCTCTATTGGCTGTTGAAACAGGAGACGTCTCTTACGTTGTAAAACCAGCCTCTGGAGACTCGACCAGCTGACTTCTCTATTGGCTGTTGAAACAAGAGACGTCTCTTACGTTCTAAAACCAGCCTCTGGAGACTCGACCAGCTGACTTCTCTATTGGCTGTTGAAACAGGAGACGTCTCTTACGTTCTAAAACCAGCCTCTGGAGACTCGACCAGCTGACTTCTCTATTGACTGTTGAAACAGGAGACGTCTCTTACGTTCTAAAACCAGCCTCTGGAGACTCGACCAGCTGACTTCTCTATTGGCTGTTGAAACAGGAGACGTCTCTTACGTTCTAAAACCAGCCTCTGGAGACTCGACCAGCTGACTTCTCTATTGGCTGTTGAAACAGGAGACGTCTCTTACGTTCTAAAACCAGCCTCTGGAGACTCCACCAGCTGACTTCTCTATTGGCTGTTGAAACAGGAGACGTCTCTTACGTTCTAAAACCAGCCTCTGGAGACTCGACCAGCTGACTTCTCTATTGGCTGTTGAAACAAGAGACGTCTCTTACGTTCTAAAACCAGCCTCTGGAGACTCCACCAGCTGACTTTTCTATTGGCTGTTGAAACAGGAGACGTCTCTTACGTTCTAAAACCAGCCTCTGGAGACTCGACCAGCTGACTTCTCTATTAGCTGTTGAAACAAGAGACGTCTCTTACGTTGTAAAACCAGCCTCTGGAGACTCGACCAGCTGACTTCTCTATTGGCTGTTGAAACAGGAGACGTCTCTTACGTTGTAAAACCAGCCTCTGGAGACTCGACCAGCTGAGTTGCAGCGACGCCATCAGCTGGTTTGAGTCGAGCTGAGACGGGCCGGTTCAGACCGCTACAATTTTTCACTGCGACGATCTAAAACAGTTTTGTCTCTTTGTCTTTTGTCTGAATTGGGCTTTACTGAAATCTCTTGTTTCTGCATATCCATGAATCACCAGGCATCACCATATACTCGGTGGGCGTGGCCTGGGCACCTATGGACGACCTCAAAGCGATGTCATCGGAGCCGAAGGACAGCCACACCTTCTTCACCCGAGAGTTCACCGGCCTCGCCGAGTTCATCCCTGCGCTGGTCCGAGGCATCTGCCGAGACTTCGCAGAGAACAACTGAAACACACACACACACACACACACACACACACACACACACACACACACACACACACACACACACACACACACATATACATACGTTTGTACTTCTATACTTGTGATGACAACCTTAAAGCTGCGGTAGGAGATTTATTTTTGCCGCCATTGGGCAAAATGTCCATAATAACCCTTCAGCATATTGTAATTAAAGTGTTCTGAGAGATAACTAGACTTCTACATCCCTGCTTGGCTCTGTTGGTTTCAGGCTTTAGAAAATCTAGTTGAGGGATTCTCCAATTTATTACTCAAAAAATGTAGTTAATCAAAGATTTTTATGCAATGACTTTGGCTTTTAAGCAACATACATTCAAGTTGAGTCCTCTGTGTTCCCTGTCGACTTTTGAAGCTGAACCGGTAAATAAAATAAGTCTATCCGTACAGATCACGGATCAACTAAAGTCTGCGTTAAAGGACAATTCTGGCGCAAAATGAACCTAGGGATTAATAACAGATGTGTACAGTGGTGGAGGAAGTACTGAATCTCAGTACTTAAGTAAAAGTACAAATAACCAGAGACATATTTGCTTTAGTAAAAGTAAAAGTACAACAATGAAAACCCTACTTAAGTAAAAGTAAAAACGTACCTGATTTTAAATGTACTTTAAGTATTAAAAGTAAAAGTACTTGCATAATGATTTAGTCTCTTAATGTCTATATTTTAATAATTAACAAACAGTAGGCCTATGGGCTGTGGCATTTTAATTAAGTTAGTTTTAGGTTAATGTAATTGTGCTTACCATCTGTGGCCCAGTTTACATTCTGACTTACAATTCTGGTTATCAGGGTGATCTGCATGAAGCTCGACTTTACATTATTTCCCACAGGACAGTGAATGCAGCACACTTTATTTAGGGAGAACACACGGGCTTGGACAACAAGTACGTGGCTTCACAGCTGAGGAGGACCGGGAGTGTATTTAAGATAAATATACGGGTTGTATATTAACCCTATGTGAACGGATGCTTCACATATGACCAAGCAGAGTATCGGGAGCAGCGGTAGTACCGGGAGCAGCGGTAGGACCGGGAGCAGCGGTAGTACCGGGAGCAGCGGTAGGACCGGGAGCAGCGGTAGGACCGGGAGCAGCGGTAGTACCGGGAGCAGCGGTAGTAACGGGAGCAGCGGTAGGACCGGGAGCAGCGGTAGTACCGGGAGCAGCGGTAGTACCGGGAGCAGCGGTAGGACCGGGAGCAGCGGTAG
>CM042333.1:30877101-30889601 GCA_023566125.1 Zingel zingel | reverse complement strand
CAAGTTAAAACATTTTCAAACTCCTGCAAACGCGTCTTGATGGATGTGTTCAGGGACTCACTGACAACTTAGTTTTACACACGAGTTAATATTTCTCAGGAATAAAAACCTGGCTCCTAACTTAACGATGTAAAACCAGCCAAATATATTTTTTACGAGCATTTGGGGAATTGGCGGGTGTTAATTTAAATCCCTGCGGTATGTCTTTCTCCAGGTTAGTCTGAGGGAAGAAGGCTCTGTTTGTGTATTAACGTGACGGACCCAGGAGTTGTAATTCCACAATTTGGCCCACTTCCTAGAGCACGTGTGTCAGATGTTCCAAGTCTCAAGTCTCTGACCATCTGATCAGGATACAACTATAAAGATCCAATGTGCCTGTTCCCAGCATTAGCACAACCCTTTGCGATGGTTAGCTTTAGGGGTGTAAGAAGAAATCCTTACACTTGAGTATCGCAATATTTTATTTTGCACCCCCTACCGCTAGATAGCTATGCTGAGACACCACTAGTGTCCTCGCCTAACAGTGCCTAGCAGTGCCTAGCGGTGCCTAGCGGTGCCTAGCGGTGCCTAGCGGTGCCTAGCAGTGCCTAGCAGTACCTAGCAGTGCCTAACAGTAGCTAGCAGTGCCTAGCAGTAACTAGCAGTGCCTAGCAGTAACTAGCAGTAGCTAGCAGTGCCTAACAGTAGCTAGCAGTGCCTAACAGTAGCTAGCAGTGCCTAACAGTAGCTAGCAGTGCCTAGCAGTAGCTAGCAGTGCCTAGCAGTAACTAGCAGTAGCTATCAGTGCCTAACAGTAGCTATCAGTGCCTAACAGTAGCTATCAGTGCCTAACAGTAGCTATCAGTGCCTAACAGTAGCTATCAGTGCCTAACAGTAGCTATCAGTGCCTAGCAGCAGCTATCAGTGCCTAACAGTAGCTATCAGTGCCTAACAGTAGCTAGCAGTGCCTAGCAGTGCCTAGCAGTGCCTAGCAGTGCCTAACAGTAGCTGAGCAGTGCTAACAGTAGCTAGCAGTGCCTAACAGTAGCTAGCAGTGCCTAACAGTAGCTAGCAGTGCCTAACAGTAGCTAGCAGTGCCTAACAGTAGCTAGCAGTGCCTAACAGTAGCTAGCAGTGCCTAACAGTAGCTAACAGTAGCTAACAGTACCTAGCAGGGCCTAACAGTGCCTAGCAGGGCCTAGCAGGGCCTGACTTGTTGCTAGAAGCTAACATCGTAGCTATGGCTGAACTTTGCCTACTTCAGCATATCAACATCAGCTCACTAAGAACCTGGAACCACGATCCCAAACTGGCAGTTTGATTCTCTGTTTACTGAACTGTTGACCTAAAGTAAACTTCTTTGACTTTTATGAACATCATGTCTTTTTTAAATATTAGTTTTTCTAAAATGATACTTTAACAGAAATCCCAATATATCGCCTTACGCACAGTATCGAAATATATTAAAATATATTGAATCGTGACCCATGTATCGTATCGCCAGATTCTTGCCAATACACAGCCCTGGTTAGCTTGTTACCTGTGATGATATATGCTAAATGTAACCTCTCTCTCTCTCTCTCTCTCTCTCTCTCTGTCTCTCTCTCTCTCTCTCTCTCTCTGTCTCTCTCTCTCTCTCTCCTCTCTCTCTCTCTGTCTCTCTCTCTTCTCTGTCTCTCTCTCTGTCTCTCTCTTCTCTCTCTCTCTGTCTCTCTCTCTGTCTCTCTCTCTCTCTGTCTCTCTCTCTCTCTGTCTCTCTCTCTCTCTCTCTCTCGTCTCTCTCTCTCTCTCTCTCTCTCTGTCTCTCTCTCTCTGTCTCTCTCTCTGTCTCTTCTCTCTGTCTCTCTCTCTGTCTCTCTCTCTGTCTCTCTCTTCTCTGTCTCTCTCTCTGTCTCTCTCTCTCTCTGTCTCTCTCTCTGCTCTCTCTCTCTGTCTCTCTCTCTCTGTCTCTCTCTCTGTCTCTCTCTCTGTCTCTCTCTCTGTCTCTCTTCCTCTCTGTCTCTCTCTCTGTCTGTCTCTCTCTCTGTCTCTCTCTCCTCTCTGTCTCTCTCTCGTCTCTCTCTCTTCTCTCTCTCTCTCTCTGTCCTCTCTCTCTGTCTCTCTCTGTCTCTCTCTCTGTCTCTCTGTCTCTCTCTCTGTCTCTCTCCTCTGTCTCTCTCTCTGTCTCTACTCTCTCTCTGTCTCTCTCTCTGTCTCTCTCTCTCTCTGTCTCTCTCTCTGTCTCTCTCTCTCTCTCTGTCTCTCTCTCTCTCTCTCTGTCTCTCTCTCTCTCTCTCTCTCTCTCTCCTCTGTCTCTCTCTTCTCTCCCTCTCTCTCTCTCTCTCTCTCTCTCTCTCTTAAATCCTGGCAGCTCCTGTCACTGCTTTCCTCAAAACATTCACAACCCGGGAAATGACCCCTCACACTCCTGACTGACATGTAAACACACACACACACACACACACACACACACACACACACACACACACACACACACACAGTTCGTAGCAACGATTTAAATTTAGATGGTCCAAACATGTTTCCACTGTCCAGAAATATTCCTAAGATTGGCAGCAGGAAGTGGACGGACAGTCCACCCTTGAAGTGTGTGTGTGTGTGTCCCGATGCGACGGAGGAACCTCTGTAAACTTATTGTTTCCAGGGGGAAGTGCGAGTGCGTCACCACGTGTTGGCACGGCGGTTTTGTTTTTTCCCGCCGCTGAAGTCTGCCGGCTAAATTTAAACTTTCCACTTTATATTTTTGACGGGGTGACGCAGAGGTCTCTCACACTCACCGTCAGGTCGTTGCACTCAAATAAGACCTCTTACTGTCTTTCTGTCAGACAGTAAGACATCCAGATGGATACCACTCTCAGGTCAGTCTGGTAGTACTAGGGATGTAACATTACATCATCAACCAGTCCAAATCAAGGGCATAGGTTAAGTTAATGTGTCAATCAATCAGAACAGAACTGACAGCATTGTTGTGGTACGATAATATGTATAAAGTCCCATACAGTGGGGCAAAAAAGTATTTAGTCAGCCACCAATTGTGCAAGTTCTCCCACTTAAAAAGATGAGAGAGGCCTGTAATGTCCCATCATAGGTCCACTTCAACTATGAGAGACAAAATGAGAAGAAAAAATCCAGAAAGTCACATTGTAGGATTTTTAATGAATGTATTGGTAAATTATGGTGGAAAATAAGTATTCGCTAAATAACAAAAGTTCATCTCAATACTTTATCTACCCTTTGTTGGCAATGAGAGAGGTCAAACGTCTTCTGTAAGTCTTCACAAGGCACGGATTCATAATCCGTGCCCTCGGTTTTATAAATGTAAGCAAAATTAGAAATATATTCACAGATTCGAACTTCTGGGATAATTCTCTATAGCGAAATGTTATTAAAACACAAACTAGGCATCTTTCCTAACGTAGTGAGGCTAAGAACGAGCTACTAACTCATTTCCATCAACACGAGCCGTCCTCCGACCTGGAGGAATAACATGATTGGTCTCTCTGAGCAGCCGGAGGTGAGACGGCTGCCGGAGGGCAGCCGGAGGTGAGACGGCTGCCCTCCGTATAAGGTAGTGTCTCTAAACTTATCTCAATTGTAACTTGTCTCATTGTAGTTGTACTACAGCACTTACTTTTAAAAAATAAGTTTGGAGACACTACCTTATTTAAACATGAAATGAATAGATATTATAGTGTCGGTGTTGTAGTCTGTAGATGGTCCCTGAACACGTCCGGTCTGACTGACGGCCGTCTCACCTCCGGCTGCCGTCTCACCTCCGGCTGCCGTCTCACCTCCGGCTGCCGTCTCACCTCCGGCTGCCGTCTCACCTCCGGCTGCCGTCTCACCTCCGGCCGCCGTCTCACCTCCGGCCGCCGTCTCACCTCCGGCCGCCGTCTCACCTCCGGCCGCCGTCTCACCTCCGGCTGCCGTCTCACCTCCGGCTGCTCAGAGAGACCAATCATGTTATTCCTCCAGGTCGGAGGACGGCTCGTGTTGATGGAAATGAGTTTGTAGCTCGTTGTTAGCCTCACTACGTTAGGAAAGATGCCTAGTTTGTGTTTTAATAACATTTCGCTATAGAGAATTATCCCAGAAGTTCGAATCTGTGAATATATTTCTAATTTTGCTTACATTTATAAAACCGAGGGCACGGATTATGAATCCGTGCCCTCGGTTTAGTTTTTTTAATCAGCTGACACCAGGGGGGCTCCGTAGTTTTCACACACTGTTGCTGGTATTTTGGCCCATTCCTCCATGCAGATCTCCTCTAGAGCAGTGATGTTTTGGGGCTGTCGCTGGGCAACACGGACTTTCAACTCCCTCCAAAGATTTTCTATGGGGTTGAGATCTGGAGACTGGCTAGGCCACTAGAGTTAGAGTAAGCTAGAGTTTGGAGTGTGATGGTTTGAGGTTGTGGACAGGTGTCTTTTATACTGATAACAAGTTCAATCAGGTGACATTAATACAGGTAACGAGTGGAGGACAGAGGAGCCTCTTAGAGAAGAAGTTACAGGTCTGTGAGAGCCAGAGATCTTGCTTATTTGTAGGTGACCAAATACTTATTTTACCGAGGAATATATAATTCATTCATTAAAAATCCTACAATGTGATTTTCTGGATTTTCTTTTCTCATTTTGTCTCTCATAGTTGAAGTGGACCTATGATGGACATTACAGGCCTCTCTCATCTTTTTAAGTGGGAGAACTTGCACAATTGGTGGCTGACTAAATATTTTTTTGCCCCACTGTACATACACTCAAAATCAAAATAAGTAATAATAGTGAAAAATTAAAAAGAGAATGAATGCAGCAACCACAGTGGTACATCTCTATCATTACAATATACAGTGCTACTCATACGTTTATGAACCCATGCTAAAGTTGACTAAAAAGAGGAATAAAAAAAAATCATCTTTTGGAAATTGATCTTAATGCCTTAATTAAAAAAAAAAAGTAATACCTTTTAAGGACACCAATCGTCTTTGTGAATGAATAATGTATCGTAAATAAATAAATATTCTTCCTTAAAATACAGGGGGCATAAGTCAGTCCACCCCTATGTTAGATTCCCATAGAGGCAGGCAGACTTTTATTTTGAAAGGCCAGTTATTTCATGGATCCAGGATACTATGCATCCTGATAAAGTTCCCTTGGTCCCCCTTCACCATACCCCCCCATCATCACATCCCCTTCACCATACCCCCACATCATCACATCCCCTTCACCATACCCCCACATCATCACATCCCCTTCACCATACCCCCCCATCATCACATCCCCTTCACCATACCCCCCCATCATCACATCCCCTTCACCATACCCCCACATCATCACATCCCCTTCACCATACCCCCCCATCATCACATCCCCTTCACCATACCCCCCCATCATCACATCCCCTTCACCATACCCCCTATCATCACATCCCCTTCACCATACCCCCCCATCATCACATCCCCTTCACCATACCCCCACATCATCACATCCCCTTCACCATACCCCCCCATCATCACATCCCCTTCACCATACCCCCACATCATCACATCCCCTTCACCATACCCCCCCATCATCACATCCCCTTCACCATACCTAGAGATTGGCATGGGGTACTTTCCATAAGATCATCTCTCAATGCTAATCAGACCAGCTGCTAGGCTAACTGGAATAACACCATGCCAGTCTCTAGGTTGAGTCAGTTGAGATAAAAAAGAATCATGATGCAATTTTTAAACATATTAGTTCAAATAATTGTTAGTTGCAGCACTAAGTGACTTGCTTTAACAGTCTCTCTCTCTCTCTCTCTCTCTCTCTCTCTCTCCCCCCCTCTCCCTGTCTGTCTGTGTGTGTGTGTGTGTGTGTGTGTGTGTTCAGGTTTATCTGCTCTCAGATGCCCAATCAGGTTCTTCAGAGCATCAGCATCATCGATACTCCCGGTATCCTGTCAGGAGAGAAGCAGCGGATCAGCAGAGGTGTGTGTGTGTGTGTGTGTGTGTGTGTGTGTGTGTGTGTGTGTGTGTGTGTGTGTGTGTGTGTGTGTGTGTGTGTGTGTGTGTGTGTGTGTGTGTGTGTGTGTGTGTGTGTGTGTGTGTGTGTGTGTGTGTGTGTGTGTGTGTGTGTGTGTGTGTGTGTGTGTGTGGCTGACTAAGCTATTGGTGCGTGTGTGATGTTGCATAACAGTCCTTGAGATCCTTTCGCTTCCTCACATTGTGTGAAGTCAGAGAGCCGATGGCCTGGCAGGGGATCCAACGTCTCCTCTTTCTTTCATCAGTCAGACTTTAACTTCAGCCGAGGTCAGCGGTCACGGCGTCCTGACACATCAGGGAGCATGGCCAGGATATTTTAGAATATCTTCAGAGCTTCACCGTGCTCTCAGACGGCCCTTTACGACGGGGAACTGAAGCCGTTATCTCTGCTCTCTTCAACGCCACCAGACTCCATTCATAAAAACGGTGATTTTACTTCTCAGAGCACAGAGCTGCTGCTCTACCGCTGCCTCCGTTAGTTAGTTTGTTAGTTTGTTAGTTTGGTTCGTTCCTAACCCTTTAAAAACGCCAAAGTCACACAATAACGCAAACTGACTCAGCGATGGAGGCAGCGGTAGGGCAGCAACTCCCGTGTTCTGCGAAGTAAAACGATTTTAACTACATTTTCATGATTACATTAATTTCTCGTATACATATTCTAAAAGACAGCCCTTCACGCTGGGGAACTGAAGCCGTTATCTCTGCTCTCTTCAACGCCACCAGACTCCTTTTTATAAAAACTGTGATTTTACCTCACAGAACACAGGAGTTGCTGCTCTACAAACGCAAAAGCCACAACACAAACGCAAAAGCTACAACATGAACGCAAAAGCTACAACACGAACGCAAAAGCTACAACACGAACACAAAAGCCACAACACAAACGCAAAAGCTACAACACGAACGCAAAAGCTACAACACGAACGCAAAAGCTACAACACGAACACAAAAGCAACAACACGAACGCAAAAGCTACAACACGAACGCAAAAGCTACAACACGAACGCAAAAGCTACAACACGAACGCAAAAGCTACAACACGAACGCAAAAGCTACAACACAAACGCAAAAGCTACAACACGAACGCAAAAGCTACAACACGAACGCAAAAGCTACAACACGAACGCAAAAGCTACAACACGAACACAAAAGTCACAACAAAAGCTACAACACGAACGCAAAAGCTACAACACGAACGCAAAAGCTACAACACGAACGCAAAAGCCACAACACGAACGCAAAAGCCACAACACGAACGCAAAAGCTACAACACGAACGCAAAAGTCACAACAAAAGCTACAACACGAACGCAAAAGCTACAACACGAACGCAAAAGCTACAACACGAACGCAAAAGCTACAACACGAACACAAAAGCAACAACACGAACGCAAAAGCTACAACACGAACGCAAAAGCTACAACACGAACGCAAAAGCTACAACACGAACGCAAAAGCTACAACACGAACGCAAAAGCTACAACACAAACGCAAAAGCTACAACACGAACGCAAAAGCTACAACACGAACGCAAAAGCTACAACACGAACGCAAAAGCTACAACACGAACACAAAAGTCACAACAAAAGCTACAACACGAACGCAAAAGCTACAACACGAACGCAAAAGCTACAACACGAACGCAAAAGCCACAACACGAACGCAAAAGCCACAACACGAACGCAAAAGCTACAACACGAACGCAAAAGTCACAACAAAAGCTACAACACGAACGCAAAAGCTACAACACAAACGCAAAAGCAACAACAGAAATGCTTGACCACACTCTTTTTAGATGGTCATGTAGCTTTCGTGTTGTAGCTTTTGCGTTCGTGTTGTAGCTTTTGCGTTCGTGTTGTAGCTTTTGCGTTCGTGTTGTAGCTTTTGCGTTCGTGTTGTAGCTTTTGCGTTCGTGTTGTAGCTTTTGCGTTCGTGTTGTAGCTTTTGCGTTCGTGTTGTAGCTTTTGCGTTCGTGTTGTGACTTTTGCGTTTGTGTTGTGGCGTTCGTGTTGTAGCTTTTGCGTTTGTGTTGTGGCGTTCGTGTTGTAGCTTTTGCGTTTGTGTTGTGGCGTTCGTGTTGTAGCTTTTGCGTTTGTGTTGTGGCTTTTGCGTTGTTGCTTTTGCGTTGTTGCTTTTGCGTTGTTGCTTTTGCGTTGTAAATGGACTGTATTTATATACTTTGACATGGGACTGCAGGGCCAGGGATCGATCCGCTCTACCACTGAGCCACAGCCGGCCCGTTGTGGCGTTTGCGTTTTGTGTTGTGGCTTTTGTATTCGTGTTGTGGCTTTTGTATTCGTGTTGTGGCTTTTGTGTTTGATTCATATTCAAAATCCCTACTCAGGACCTACTTGCCGGTATGTAGAGGGTTTTTTCACAGTAAAATGTTCTTGTGAAATTCATTATCCCTATTTTCTCTCACTTCCTGTTTCATCTCTTGGCACGTTTCCTGTGACGAATCACTGCTGCTGGTCTTAGACCACAAGAGTTTATAAATGCAGATCCGAAACCAGAGAAACTGATCGACAGCATCTGTCAGGAAGGTCTCTCTAAGCGCTGCTTTCTTCCTACGAATCGAAACACATCTGTGAAAGTAGGTACAGTGTCTGAAGAGTTATTGGAATTAAAAACAGAACTTTCTCTGATATATTTAGGAAAACTCAGTCAGCTGCTGAAGTAAAAAAAATCACAGATTACAAAGTAAACTTCATAGATTACCTTTATTGTTGTCTGGATCCACGGAAGCCTGACCTGGCGTCTGCTCTGTGTGTGTGTCAAACGACCTTTGCTTCGGAAAACAACTTTCTGATTAAAGGTCCCATGGCATGAAAATTTCACTTTGAGTTTTTAAACATTAATATGCGTTCCCCCAGCCTGCCTCTGGTCCCCCAGTGGCTAGAAATGGTGATAGGTGTAAACCGAGCCCTGGGTATCCTGCTCTGCCTTTGAGAAAATGAAAGCTCAGATGGGCCGATCTGGAATCTTCCCTTTATGACATCATAAGGGGAAAGGTTACCTCCCCTTTTTCTGCTTTGCCCGCCCAGAGAATTTGGCCCACCCATGAGAGAGAGACATCATGGCTTTCAAACAAGCAAAGTGGAAGTTGGTCAAGGCCACACCCCCACCCTCCACCTTGCCCCCCCCCCCCCCTCTCCTCTTCAATAGCATTTAAAGCTACAGACACAGAAATGGCACATCCTAAGGAAAGCTCATTGTGGGACTGGCTCTAGTGGCTGGAATTCTGCACCAAGGCTGAATTTCAGGAAAGAGACTTCAGATACAGTATTAGGGACCACTAAGGTCTATATAAAAGAGACTTCAGATACAGTATTAGAGGACCACTAAGGTCTATATAAAAGAGACTTCAGATACAGTATTAGGGGACCACTAAGGCCTATATAAAAGAGACTTCAGATACAGTATTAGGGACCACTAAGGTCTATATAAAAGAGACTTCAGATACAGTATTAGGGGACCACTAAGGCCTATATAAAAGAGACTTCAGATACAGTATTAGGGGACCACTAAGGCCTATATAAAAGAGACTTCATAGACAGTATTAGGGGACCACTAAGGCCTATATAAAAGAGACTTCAGATACAGTATTAGGGGACCACTAAGGCCTATATAAAAGAGACTTCAGATACAGTATTAGGGGACCACTAAGGCCTATATAAAAGAGACTTCAGATACAGTATTAGGGGACCAATAAGGCCTATATAAAGAGACTTCAGATACAGTATTAGGTACCACTAAGGTCTATATAAAAGAGACTTCAGATACAGTATTAGGTACCACTAAGGTCTATATAAAAGAGACTTCAGATACAGTATTAGGGGACCACTAAGGCTATATAAAAGATACTTCAGATACAGTATTAGGGACCACTAAGGCCTATATAAAGAGACTTCAGATACAGTATTAGGTACCACTAAGGTCTATATAAAAGAGACTTCAGATACAGTATTAGGGACCACTAAGGCCTATATAAAGAGACTTCAGATACAGTATTAGGGGACCACTAAGGCTATATAAAAGAGACTTCAGATACAGTATTAGGGGACCACTAAGGTCTATATAAAAGAGACTTCAGATACAGTATTAGGGGACCACTAAGGCTATATAAAGAGACTTCAGATACAGTATTAGGGACCACTAAGGTCTATATAAAAGAGACTTCAGATACAGTATTAGGGGACCACTAAGGTCTATATAAAAGAGACTTCAGATACAGTATTAGGGGACCACTAAGGTCTATATAAAAGAGACTTCAGATACAGTATTAGGGACCACTAAGGTCTATATAAAAGAGACTTCAGATACAGTATTAGGGGACCACTAAGGCTATATAAAGAGACTTCAGATACAGTATTAGGGGACCACTAAGGTCTATATAAAAGAGACTTCAGATACAGTATTAGGGACCACTAAGGTCTATATAAAAGCATCCAAAGAGCAGCATGTCATGGGACCTTTAACTCTTCTCTTGCAATTAATGTTAGCCTTAGCCACCAACTTACTTAATTACGGTTTGCGTTCGTACAGCAAGCATTGGTATAGTGGAGATGATCGTGGAGTAGTCAGTATCTTGTTTAATTATTCCTTGAATCTATTGCTGAATTCGGGAATAGTTGTGATGACAGTGATGGGGATTGCATGCTTTCAAGTTTTGGTCAGAATGCCTGATGTAGATTGGATGGGTGCATATTGTTGTGAATTGAGAGCAGTCAACTCGTGGTGTGATATAGCGTCCATCTGTGCGACACATATTTTAGCTTTTTCAATCTTGGAGAAATTTGTAGTGCAGAACTTGCAGAAGTTGTATTGTGTGTAGATATGGTCAATTGTACTGGGAATTCAATCAAAGTATTATCAAAAGGCATTGCCACACATTTGCCCACTGAACTTCAACACATACTCTATGGTAGGCCAGACCTATTTTCCTTTCGTAGCTCCTCTCTCTGAGTCTGATGTCACGTCATGTCACATTGTCAACATGGTACATGGATACATGAAGCAGAACATAGTGGGGCATATGTCTAATGCTTTTTTTATGATCAATTTTTTATTATTTTTATATTTTTAACATACAACCCACTCACTTGTGCACCTGTTCACACTCCCAGACCATGTGCAGGAAAGCTCCAGTTTGTTCAGGTTGACAGAACGTGCAATAGGGAGTAGGAATGGCTTTAGAGACGTATCTCTTCTGGGGAGTCCAAAACGTCCTATGACATATGTTGAAGTGGATCTGCTGGTGATTTGGGCCCTTGGAACAGTGGAAAATGTTGTCCCAAACTGTCTCCCAATTAATTACGTTCCCCTCAGGGCTCAATGTCTAATGCTTTTGGAAAACTTAAGGCTTTCTTCATAAAATTAAAGGTCCAGTAATAGAGTAATAGAAAGAGTGAACACATACAAGTATTTGGGAATTGTTTTTAATGATAGGCTAACATGGTCAGATCATGTTGACTTACTAATGAAAAAATAAAGTCCACGTGTATACTGCAGGAGGAAGTTGCAGTCCTTTTTAAGGTGAATACAGATGTGGTGAGAATGTATTTCATGTCAGTGATATGTAGTGTCTGGAGCTACTGTGTGGTGGGTTGGGGTGGTTATGCTGGGATAACCGAGAAGGCCAGGATTGATGGAGTGACTAAAAGGGCTGGAAAAATGGTAGCAGAGTTAAATACAGTAGATCAAGTATATGATGACGAGGGAACCGGGTCACCCTCTTCATGGTTATCTGACTGGCAGAGTTATCGAACGTAGCGGTAGGCTAAGGCCTCCCGTGACACAAACTAAGCGGTATGCTCTCTCTTTTATACCTCAGACTATCAGACAGCACAACAAGCACTTCATGGATGAAAGAAACTTGACTTTGACTACAATGTGTCGGACATCAGCACATTTTTGTATACATTTTTATTCATTTACATTAGTAAGCTACAGGACAGCGTCTTTCAAAACATGACCTGTGCAAAAGAGAAAAAAAAATGAATGTGTCTTCTGAAAAAGCACTTCTGCATTCGTCTGAGTCCCCAGCATCATTTCAAACCAAACTGACGCCCATGCATGCAAACCAAGTGTCAAACTCGAGGCCAGCGGCTCGCACGTTTTTAGGCCGTCCTGGTTGGATGCCAAACCAAAAAGATGCATTACAAAATGCATTACAGAAAGCACGACTTTGAGAACCAGAAATTCCCCCAGAAGCAGTTTTAATATTATAATTATAATATGTTTTTGGGCTTTATGTCGACCATACTGTAAGTGAGAAGACTGTATGAGACATGCAGTAATACAGTCAAAGATATCTTAGTTTTTTGATGAAGTGAGAGCATGTTAATAAGCTCTACATGTCTGGCCCTGGATGATGGGATTGTCATTTTGCAGTGTGGCCCTTTTTAGTGAAGTTGAATATGTAGTGGATGTGTCCCCGTTGCCGTGGTTGCGAGTCGGCCGGGATGACAGCATCAGTTAGAGGCTTCAGCTGGACGGGCGGA
>CM042333.1:30872101-30874601 GCA_023566125.1 Zingel zingel | reverse complement strand
CCATAACCTAATTCTAACCCTAATCCTAAAACCAAGTCTTAACCCTCAAACAGACCTTTAACCTTGTGGGCTCCAGCATTTTGGCCCCACAAGGCTGGTCGGACCCCACAAGTATACTGGACTCCCCGGTTTTTGGACCCCACGAATATAGTAAAACAAGCACACACACGCACACACACACACACACACACACACACACACACACACACACACACACACACACAGAGACAGACACACACACACACACACACACACACACACACAGAGACAGACACACACACACACACACACACACACACAGAGACAGACACACACACACACACACACAAAGACACGCACACACAGACAGACACACACACACACACACACTGTTGCGGTGTTTTAATGTGTTAATGTAAAGCTGTGCGTGTTTACGTGTAATGAAAGGCTCTTCATATCATTAGAAACGTCGACTGTGCTTTTGAGTATTTTTAAGATTTGTGTATTTGCTGCGTTATCAAACGTACGATAAGATACGGTAGACCTTAGGAGATGGTTGAGTAGGGAAGATTAGGAACAAAAACGATCGTCATGAAACTAACCAACCTTCCTCTCTTCATCTCTGCACTCGTTTTCCCAAGACATCAATACAGCAAGTGTTACCGCTGAAGAGGAAGTCGTATTGTTAGACTGAAGGTGTTTCCCTTTCTAACAGGAAGTGGAACATGCGAAGTAATCAGCCGGCACTTATTTAACCCTGCGGGATAGTTTTCTGTCGGTGTGTTAAGTACATCATATACACAGCACCAGCCTCACAACATCAGCTCAACAGACAACAATTCACCCACAACGAGGCGATAAAAATGTCACCCTGGGGTGAGCCTGACATCATTGGAAAGGTGATTGATGGGGGGGGTGTTTGTGTATTTGAGAAGTGTTGTATTTTGTACTTTTTTTCTTTGCACTTTTCAAATGGAAAGAAAATAATTCATATAAAATCCATTTTGGAGTCTTTTGGCTCCATGTTTCCTGCAGTGAGCGGAGCCATGTGGCTGATGCCCTGAGCTGTCTGTCAGCTGTCAGATGTCTTTACAGCAGTGGATTCTAATCATTTCACAGATGGAAATAAAAAGCCTCCATTCTAGCCTCTGTAACTCTGTGTCAGTGAGGCCTAGAATCACCCCGACACTGGGAACAACAACTAGAGAGAGTTACCTTTCCAGCGATATCAGGCTCCCCCCAGAGGGTCAGAGGATCTGGGAGCTGGACCACTTTTAATTTGGGTATGACGTTTAGACCAAAAAGCATGGATTTCAAGCCTTTCTTCAGCCACTTCTGTCTCCAACAGTCGAGAAGCCTTTAGACATGATGTCATCACATGATGTCATCACATGATGTCATCTGAAAGCTGCTGCCCTGATTAAACACAATGCAGCTGATCTCAGCTGGTATTCTGTCTGGAACGGACATTTCTAAGTGACCCCAAACTTTTGACCGGTAGTGTATATTTAGGTTTCTAGTGGCCGTAGTTCTGACCGTAAACAATATAAACTGGACCAGCAGGTCCCGTGTCTCTGGACGGAGACCAGTGAAGTCTCTTTTCCGGTGATGGCTGAGCGTTACTGAGCAGCCTCCAACTGAGCTTGAAGACGTAGATGTGACGTGAGCAACCTGTCTGAAAGTTGGAAGTCTTCTGGTAGCTGTGCCAAGAGAAATCTCAATCATTCCCAATCTAGCAGAGACGGAGAGCGTAGGTATATGTAAGGAGATAACATAGGCACAGGCTAATTACTGATCACTAACATGATAGTTAACATTAGTAATTACACTTAAACAGCTAATGGAAGTCCAAACTGCCTGAGAGCTTCTCCTGTACTATACGGTAATTCCTCTACTATGAGACAGTAAGTCTCGTGGTTATGACCCAATCGTTAGCCTATTTTTATAACAACGTCTGCTACGGAGCCATAACGTGAGCTACAAGGTAATGGAGCCTTTTATACATTGTCGTGTTTCTTTAGAAATAATCAACGGACAAATAGAGTCTTTAAACGCTTCAGATGTAAAGTTATTCTCTGTCAAAGTGACGTCAGAATGAATGGCAGTCAATGGGATGCTAACGGGAGCTGATGGCTTGGTAGCATCAGAATGAATGGCAGTCAATGGGATGCTAACGGGAGCTGATGGCTTGGTAGCATCAGAATGAATGGCAGTCAATGGGATGCTAACGGGAGCTGATGGCTTGGTAGCATCAGAATGAATGGCAGTCAATGGGATGCTAACGGGAGCTGATGGCTTGGTAGCATCAGAATGAATGGCAGTCAATGGGATGCTAACGGGAGCTGATGGCTTGGTAGCATCAGAAGGAATGGGAGTCAATGGGATGCTAACGGGAGCTGATGGCTTGGTAGCATCAAAATGGCGCCATAGGAACTACGCGTAGCTCACCCCCTTGGTTCTGATGGGAGCAAAGCAGGAAGTAAGGAATCAGGATTTAAAGTGATTTCACTCTAGGGTCCTT
>CM042333.1:30844601-30854601 GCA_023566125.1 Zingel zingel | reverse complement strand
CATGAAACAGCCCCGAAATCACCATCACCAAACTCCACCAGACTCCATGTAAATAATCAGGACTTTTAGCGTGTATAGAGCCAGCATATTTCCACCAGACTCCATGTAAATAATCAGTACTTTTAGCGTGTATAGAGCCAGTATATTTCCACCAGACTCCATGTAAATAATCAGGACTTTTAGCGTGTATAGAGCCAGTATATTTCCACCAGACTCCATGTAAATAATCAGTACTTTTAGCGTGTATAGAGCCAGCATATTTCCACCAGACTCCATGTAAATAATCAGTACTTTTAGCGTGTATAGAGCCAGCATATTTCCACCAGACTCCATGTAAATAATCAGTACTTTTAGCGTGTATAGAGCCAGCATATTTCCACCAGACTCCATGTAAATAATCAGTACTTTTAGCGTGTATAGAGCCAGCATATTTCCACCAGACTCCATGTAAATAATCAGGACTTTTAGCGTGTATAGAGCCAGCATATCTTCACATGTAAATGGGTGAATTAAGGGTTTATTTCAACCAAACCAGAGTGGAGATTGTTGGAACAGTGGAAAGATGAACCAAAACGGCTTTTGATAGTTTTATTTAGTTTCTGTCAACTTTGAATGAAGTGTGTTTTACGATGATAAAAGTACTGATTATTTACATGGAGTCTGGTGGAGATATACTGGCTCTATACACGCCAAAAATCCTGATTATTTACATGGAGTCTGGTGGAAATATGCTGGCTCTATACACGCCAAAAGTCCTGATTATTTACATGGAGTCTGGTGGAGATATGCTGGCTCTATACACGCTAAAAGTCCTGATTATTTACATGGAGTCTGGTGGAAATATGCTGGCTCTATACACGCTAAAAGTACTGATTATTTACATGGAGTCTGGTGTAGTTTGGTGATGGTGATTTCGGGGCTGTTTCATGTTAAACTAAAAGGATCTTACTCTTTAACTAAAAGCTCTATCTCTGTAGGGACTATTAGAGGAATATTCACATTCATTATCAATGGAGCCAGCTTAGAGGAATATTGTCTTTTTCAGAATAAGAGCAAAAAAACGGAATATAATGTGCATGTAAACATAGTCCTTGTTCCTGGTTAGGCTTTGAGAAATGACTCAAGTGGTAAAACATTATAAAGACATACGAACTAACTATTGAAGCAGTCAAACAGGCAGTCAGAGATGCATAAAAACTGACAGTAAAGCAAAAAGACCAACGATACAGCAGACTGAGCAGAAACCGAGATGGTTAAAAGCTGACAGTTGACCCTCGTCTTGTCTTCCCGTCGACCTGCAACTTTGTGTTTTTCTGGGTCGAAATTTCAACATTTTGTTGTTCTTTTACTAGACTTTTCTCAATGTTTTTGTCGATTTTATTCCAAATTTTTTTGTCACTTTTTTGTGTTTTTTAAATTGTTTTTTTTTCTCACTTTTTTGGGCCTTTTTTAAATATTTTTTGTCACTTTTTTCCAATTTTTTTGTCACATTTTTGGCGCTTTTTTAAATTTTTTTTTTTTTTTTTCCACTTTTTTCCAATTTTTTTTTTTTTTTGAAACAAGTTTTTGTCACCTTTGGCGATGTTTTTGATGATTTTTTTTTTGAGTCTAAAGGTGCTTTCCGACCGGATAGTACTTGTACTTTTTAGAGGAAAAGTACACTTCTAAGCAGTTCTAAGAACTACTCTCCCCCAAAATCTTTTATTCCGTTTGCATTACCCCGGGCCAAGTGGCCATAGGGACTGGTAGGAGGAACAGACCCCGCCCTGCCTGCTGCACTGTGTGTGTGTGTGTGTGTGTGTGTGTGTGTGTGTGTGTGTGTGTGTGTGTGTGTGTGTGTGTGTGTGTGTGTGTGTGTGTGTGTGTGTGTGTGTGTGTGTGTGTGTGTGTGTGTGTGTGTGTGTGTGTGTGTGTGTGTGTGTGTGTGAGAGACACGCTTGTGGAGTTTAACTCCTAAAGGACAGTTAACCACAGGTTCCCGTTAATCTGATGATGGACATGTGTTGTGATATTTAAACAAACGAACCGTCAACGGCGAAATAAAAGCCTCTTATTTACGAGAGCGGTCTGAGAGACCTCCAGCTCACAGCGAGGTGTGTGTGTGTGGCCTCAAGTTACTATCTCGTGGCCTCAAGATAGTAACTCGTGGCCTCAAGATAGTAACTCGTGGTCTCAAGATAGTATCTCGTGGCCTCAAGATAGTAACTCGTGGCCTCAAGATAGTAACTCGTGGCCTCAAGATAGTAACTCGTGGCCTCAAGATAGTAACTCGTGGCCTCAAGATACTATCTTGTGGCCTCAAGATAGTAACTCGTGGCCTAAAGATAGTAACTCGTGGCCTAAAGATAGTAACTCGTGGCCTCAAGATAGTAACTCGTGGCCTCAAGATAGTAACTCGTGGCCTCAAGATAGTAACTCGTGGCCTAAAGATAGTAACTCGTGGCCTCAAGTTACTATCTCGTGGTCTCAAGATAGTAACTCGTGGTCTCAAGATAGTAACTCGTGGCCTCAAGATAGTAACTCGTGGCCTCAAGATAGTAACTCGTGGCCTCAAGACAGTATCTCGTGGCCTCAAGACAGTATCTCGTGGTCTCAAGACAGTAACTCGTGGCCTCAAGATAGTAACTCGTGGCCTCAAGATACTATCTCGTGGCCTCAAGACAGTAACTCGTGGCCTAAAGATAGTAACTCGTGGCCTCAAGATACTATCTCGTGGCCTCAAGATAGTAACTCGTGGCCTCAAGATAGTAACTCGTGGCCTCAAGATAGTAACTCGTGGCCTCAAGATAGTAACTCGTGGCCTCAAGACAGTAACTCGTGGCCTCAAGACAGTATCTCGTGGCCTCAAGACAGTATCTCGTGGCCTCAAGATAGTAACTCGTGGTCTCAAGATAGTAACTCGTGGCCTCAAGTTACTATCTCGTGGCCTCAAGATAGTAACTCGTGGCCTCAAGATAGTAACTCGAGGTCTCAAGATAGTAACTCGTGGTCTCAAGATAGTAACTCGTGGTCTCAATGGTCTCAAGATAGTAACTCGAGGTCTCAAGATAGTAACTCGTGGTCTCAAGATAGTAACTCGTGGCCTCAAGACAGTAACTCGAGGTCTCAAGATAGTAACTCGAGGTCTCAAGATAGTAACTCGTGGTCTCAAGATAGTAACTCGTGGCCTCAAGATAGTAATACGTGGTCTCAAGATAGTAACTCGTGGCCTCAAGATAGTAACTCGTGGCCTCAAGATAGTAACTCGTGGCCTCAAGATAGTAACTCGTGGCCTCAAGACAGTATCTCGTGGCCTCAAGACAGTATCTCGTGGCCTCAAGATAGTAACTCGTGGTCTCAAGATAGTAACTCGTGGTCTCAAGATAGTAACTCGTGGTCTCAAGATAGTAACTCGTGGCCTCAAGACAGTAACTCGAGGTCTCAAGATAGTAACTCGTGGTCTCAAGATAGTAACTCGTGGTCTCAAGATAGTAATACGTGGTCTCAAGATAGTAACTCGTGGTCTCAAGATAGTAACTCGTGGCCTCAAGATAGTAATACGTGGTCTCAAGATAGTAACTCGTGGCCTCAAGTTACTATCTCGTGGCCTCAAGACAGTATCTCGTGGCCTCAAGACAGTATCTTGTGGTCTCAAGACAGTAACTCGTGGTCTCAAGACAGTAACTCGTGGTCTCAAGATAGTAACTCGTGGCCTCAAGATAGTATCTCGTGGTCTCAAGACAGTAACTCGAGGTCTCAAGATAGTAACTCGAGGCCACGAGATAGTTATAATTAATTTTTTTGACAAAGTGGGACCAGGGGGGCTCCGTAAATATCAGCAGAAAACGGCACTTTAAAATGTAACAGTCATTCTTATTTATAGTGTTGCCTTTTATATTTAATCCAATGTTCAATGTGTTCAGTAAAAGAAAATTGGAAATGATTTCCTTTCATTTGTTTTAAAACTAACAAGCAGTTTGTTGTATTTTATCAGAATACTGAAAGCAGCAGAACTGAGAACGCTTTAATATCTGGTTATTGATCGCCGGTTATATCGTTATCGTGATATTCAACAATGTATATTTTCCTCATATCGTAAGCTGTACTTAAGTACATTTTTCACGTATCTGTACTTTACTTAATTACAATCAATAGTGCATACTTTTGACTTTTACTTTGTTACATTTTGCAGCAATTATCTATACTTTCTACTCCACTACATTTCTACAACCTTCCGTTACATCTTCGTTACATTTTCTGATCAGTTTTCCCCGTGCCCAAACGTCTTCCGGACGGTCACACGTTTGCGGTCCGCAGGGAAGCCTTCGGCAGCGGCCGTCCAGCTCCCGGTGCCGCTCGCGATATTACAAATCCCACTACGGCCACGCCAAGACCCGCCCTTCAATAGCATCTACTGGCCCGGCGCGTACCGCTCCCGGTACTACCGCTGCTCCCGGTCCTACCGCTGCTCCCGGTCCTACCGCTGCTCCCGTTACTACCGCTGCTCCCGGTCCTACCGCTGCTCCCGGTACTACCGCTGCTCCCGGTACTACCGCTGCTCCCGGTCCTACCGCTCATATGTGAAGCATCCGTTCACATAGGGTTAATATACAACCCGTATATCTATCTTAAATACACTCCCGGTCCTCCTCAGCTGTGAAGCCACGTACTTGTTGTCCAAGCCCGTGTGTTCTCGCTAGATAAAGTGTGCTGCATTCACTGTCCCGTGGGAAATAATGTAAAGTCGAGCTTCATGCAGATCACCCTGATAACCAGAATTGTAAGTCAGAATGTAAACTGGGCCACAGATGGTAAGCACAATTACATTAACCTAAAACTAACTTAATTAAAATGCCACAGCCCATAGGCCTACTGTTTGTTAATTATTAGAATATAGACATTAAGAGACTAAATCATTATGCAAGTACTTTTACTTTTAATACTTAAAGTACATTTAAAATCAGGTACGTTTTACTTTTATTTAAGTAGGGTTGCCATTGTGGTACTTGTGCTACTTTTACTAAAGTAAATATGTCTCTGGTTATTTGTACTTTTGCTTAAGTACTGAGATTCAGTACTTCCTCCACCACTGCATATCGTGCAGCCCTAACAATAACACTAACTAACCAACCAACCAACGGAGCAACAGCTCCTGTGTCCTGCCAGATAAAAATGTTTTCAAAGGAGTCTGGTGGTCTTTGGAGAGAGAGGAGACAACGGCACTTCATCAGACGTGTTCACTCTGCCCGTGAGCTCATCCATCACAGCGTGTTTTGGTTTCCCTCCTTCGATCACATACTGATTAATGACACTGGTGTATTTAGAAAGTCAGTGACCTCCCTCCCTCCTTTCCTTCCTTCCTTCCTTCCTTCCTTCCTTCCAGCCCTCATAATGCAGTAGTTGTTATGAAGGATTGAGTCTCACCCTCTGACCTGGCGCCACTGGGTCTCCTGTTGTTCTGTTTATCATCTTACGGATGGCTATAATCCGTCATGTTTACATGCATGTATTCCATGTTTCTTCATTAACATGCACTGTCCCAATCAATCAAATAATACAAAACAAACAAAAAACCCCACATGAACTGTGTTTGAAACCTCACTCACTCATTCATTCACTCATTCACTCACTCACTCTATCCTGTATAGGGTTATTTAACCGTTGTGTTGTCTTCCTGTCGACCACGCAGCTTTTATTCATTCTGGGTCATGATGAAAACCTTTTTTCCCCCCAATCAGTCATCTTTTTTTGACACTTTTGTGGCTTTTTTTTACCTTTTTTGTCACCATACCTAGAGACTGGCATGGTTGTTGTCAGTTAGCCTAACAGCTGGTCTGATTAGCATTGAGAGATGATCTTATGGAAAGTACCCCATGCTAATCTCTAGGTATGGTGAAGGGGATGTGATGATGTGGGGGTATGGTGAAGGGGATGTGATGATGTGGGGGTATGGTGAAGGGGATGTGATGATGTGGGGGTATGGTGAAGGGGATGTGATGATGGGGGGGTATGGTGAAGGGGATGTGATGATGTGGGGGTATGGTGAAGGGGATGTGATGATGGGGGGGTATGGTGAAGGGGATGTGATGATGTGGGGGTATGGTGAAGGGGATGTGATGATGGGGGGGTATGGTGAAGGGGATGTGATGATGTGGGGACCAAGGGAACTTTATCAGGATGCATAGTATCCTGGATCCATGAAATAACTGGCCTTTCAAAATAAAAGTCTGCCTGCCTCTATGGGAATTTAACATAGGGGTGGACTGACTTATGCCCCCTGTATTATTTATTTACGAGACATTATTCATTCACAAAGACGATTGGTGTCCTCAGAGGCTGGATTTTTCCTAATTTTTTGTATTAAGGCATTAAGATCAATTTCCAAAAGATGATTTTTTTATTCCTCTTTTTAGTCAACTTCAGCATGGGTTCAGAAACGTATGAGTAGCACTGTATCACCTAATTTTTGAGTGAGTAATAGTTTAGCTGTCTGTTAGTTAGTTAGTAGTTAGACTGGTTTATGTCAAAGTTTTAACCTTTTTAAAAAAATAAAAATAAATGTTTTCAAATGCTTTAAAATTGAATAAAACGCCCAACATTCAATGGAAGTAATCATTCATTTTATATTGTATGGGTTCAATACAACATACATCCAGTCATCCATGTTATTTTTAGGCAATTTGGTTGAAAGAAACCATATTTGTGATATAAAAAAACTTTTAAAAAAATGGGTCAAATTTTTCAAGTCCAAGATATGGGACAGTTCCTTTAAAGGTCTCATGACATGGTGCTCTTTGACCTTAGTGGTCCCTAATACTGTATCTGAAGTCTCTTTATATAGACCTTAGTGGTCCCCTAATACTGTATCTGAAGTCTCTTTATATAGACCTTAGTGGTCCCCTAATACTGTATCTGAAGTCTCTTTTATATAGACCTTAGTGGTCCCCTAATACTGTATCTGAAGTCTCTTTTATATAGGCCTTAGTGGTCCCCTAATACTGTATCTGAAGTCTCTTTATATAGACCTTAGTGGTCCCCTAATACTGTATCTGAAGTCTCTTTATATAGGCCTTAGTGGTCCCCTAATACTGTATCTGAAGTCTCTTTTATATAGACCTTAGTGGTCCCCTAATACTGTATCTGAAGTCTCTTTTATATAGGCCTTAGTGGTCCCCTAATACTGTATCTGAAGTCTCTTTTATATAGACCTTAGTGGTCCCTAATACTGTATCTGAAGTCTCTTTTATATAGACCTTAGTGGTCCTCTAATACTGTATCTGAAGTCTCTTTTATATAGGCCTTAGTGGTCCCTAATACTGTATCTGAAGTCTCTTTTATATAGACCTTAGTGGTCCCCTAATACTGTATCTGAAGTCTCTTTTATATAGACCTTAGTGGTCCCTAATACTGTATCTGAAGTCTCTTTTATATAGACCTTAGTGGTCCCCTAATACTGTATCTGAAGTCTCTTTTATATAGGCCTTAGTGGTCCTCTAATACTGTATCTGAAGTCTCTTTTATATAGGCCTTAGTGGTCCCCTAATACTGTATCTGAAGTCTCTTTTATATATAGGCCTTAGTGGTCCCCTAATACTGTATCTGAAGTCTCTTTTATATAGGCCTTAGTGGTCCCCTAATACTGTATCTGAAGTCTCTTTTATATAGGCCTTAGTGGTCCCCTAATACTGTATCTGAAGTCTCTTTTATATAGGCCTTAGTGGTCCCCTAATACTGTATCTGAAGTCTCTTTTATATAGGCCTTAGTGGTCCCCTAATACTGTATCTGAAGTCTCTTTCCTGAAATTCAGCCTTGGTGCAGAATTCCAGCCACTAGAGCCAGTCCCACAATGAGCTTTCCTTAGGATGTGCCATTTCTGTGTCTGTAGCTTTAAATGCTATTGAGGAGGAGAGAGGGGGGGGGCAAGGTGGGGATGTGGCCTGGTTTGAAAGCCATGATGTCTCTCTCTCTCTCATGGGTGGGCCAACTTCTCTGGGCGGGCAAAGCAGAGAAAGGGGAGGTAACCTTTCCCCTTATGACGTCATAAAGGGAAGATTCCAGATCGGCCCATCTGAGCTTTCATTTTCTCAAAGGCAGAGCAGGATACCCAGGGCTCGGTTTACACCTATCACCATTTCTAGCCACTGGGGGACCATAGGCAGGCTGGGGGAACTCACATTAATGTTAAAAAACCTCATAAAGTGACATTTTCATGCCATGGGACCTTTTAACCGCTGGCTGATTTGGGTGCGTGCAGGTGCAGGCGTACATCATCAGCTACCTGAAGAAGGAGATGCCGTCTCTGTTTGGGCGGGAGAAGAAGAAGGAGGAGCTGATCATGAGGCTGCCAGAGATCTACACCATCCTGCAGAGAGAGCACCACATCAGCCCCGGAGACTTCCCCAACGTCACCAAGATGCAGGTACCCTAAAACGAATACGAAAAACTTTATTGTCCACAGATGTGAACATTTTTCTTACCATGAGTACCATGAGTCTACAGACACGTCTCTGCTGATTGGGTATCAGCTGACTCAGCCAATCAACAAGAGACACGCCCACAAAACGAGAGAAAAGGTCACTCACAGCCGCCGCACACCATTCAGAGGAAACATGTCGTTTAACACGGAAACCGTAGCACGCCGTTTAGAGATTGACGAGGAAGTAGGAAAAGTAAGAAAGACATTGTATGGCTTGTAACTTTCTCTCCGTGTGATCATTTTACAGCCGAACACCCAGCAAAGCTGTTGTCTTTAAATATGTGTTCGGTGATGATGATGATGATGTCGTTGGTACTGGGAATACTGGGAACCAATGCGCTCGACCCGTTCTGAACAGGCACGCGCTCCCCACGGGCACGGCGAAATATCTGAGTGCTTGTTCCACATTAACGGGGCAGCTTTACGTCACGTTTGTCCGTCTGAACAAACAGTCTGAGGACAAACTGATCTTCAGAGAGACGAAGGGAACTGGCTGAGAACACACTACGCAGCTGTCAGCCCTGAGATGCTGCACTGCAGGTGTGTGTGTGTGTGTGTGTGTGTGTGAGACAGAGTGTGTGTGTGTGTGAGACAGAGTGTGTGTGTGTGTGTGTGTGTGTGTGTGTGTGTGAGAGACAGTGTGTGTGTTCCCCAGCTACACTTGTATTTATTAGATTATTGGCAAAACAGGATGTTTCCGATTTTTTTTAGTTCCCTTGGTGAGATGTGTACTCTCTCAAACACACACACACACACACACACACACACACACACACACACACACATACACTTGTTGTTGTTGAGAGGTCAGAGGTCAGCTGAGGACGCTGTGTCCAGCTGCAGACAGAAAGCTGTGCCTCGTCTCATTTGGTGTCACAGTAACGTCACATTAAATGTCTCAGCCAATCAGCTTTGTTCACCTGCTGTAATCTCGCCATCTGTCAGCGGCCGACAGGAACTACAACAAACAGCCAACAATCTCATCTTCATACACATCAAATCACTTCTTCCTGAAAGAGACTAAAGGTGCTTTACAATATAAGGACAAAATGTACTAATGTGCAGCCAAGTCTGTCTGTCCTGCCTGTCTGTCCTATCTGTCTTTCTGTCTGTCTGTCTGTCTGTCCTACCTGTCTTTCTATCCGTCTGTCTGTCTGTCTGTCTGTCTATATATCTGTCTATCTATCTATCTGTCTGACCTACCTGTCTGTCTGACCTACCTGTCTGTCTGTCTGTCCTACCTGTCTTTCTGTCTGTCTGTCTGTCTGTCTGTCCTACCTGTCTTTCTGTCTGACCTACCTGTCTGTCTATCTATCTATCTATCTATCTATCTATCTATCTGTCTGTCTGTCTGTCTGTCTGTCTGTCTGTCCTACCTGTCTGTCTGACCTACCTGTCTTTCTATCTGTTTCTCTATCAATCCACAGTTATTAAATATACATATCATAAAGTTAATGATTTATAGTTGGAGATCTCACCTGTGTGTGTGTGTGTGTGTGTGTGTGTGTGTGTGTGTGTGTGTGTGTGTGTGTGTGTGTGTGTGT
>CM042333.1:30822101-30839601 GCA_023566125.1 Zingel zingel | reverse complement strand
CCACCAGACTCCATCTAAATAATCAGGACTTTTAGCGTGTATAGAGCCAGCCTATTTCCACCAGACTCCATGTAAATAATCAGGACTCTTGTATAAAGCCAGCATATTTCCACCAGACTCCATGTAAATAATCAGGACTTTTAGCGTGTATAGAGCCAGCATATTTCCACCAGACTCCATGTAAATAATCAGGACTTTTAGCGTGTATAGAGCCAACATATTTCCACCAGACTCCATGTAAATAATCAGGACTCTTGTATAAAGCCAGCATATTTCCACCAGACTCCATGTAAATAATCAGGACTTTTAGCGTGTAAAGAGCCAGCATATTTCCACCAGACTCCATGTAAATAATCAGGACTTTTAGCGTGTAAAGAGCCAGCATATTTCCACCAGACTCCATGTAAATAATCACTACTTTTAGCGTGTACAGAGCCATCATATTTCCACCAGACTCCATGTAAATAATCAGGACTTTTAGCTTGTATAGAGCCAGCATATTTCCACCAGACTCCATGTAAATAATCAGGACTTTTAGCTTGTATAGAGCCAGCATATTTCCACCAGACTCCATGTAAATAATCAGGACTTTTAGCATGTATAGAGCCAGCATATCTCCACCAGACTCCATGTAAATAATCAGGACTTTTAGCGTGTATAGAGCCAGCATATTTCCACCAGACTCCATGTAAATAATCAGGACTTTTAGCGTGTATAGAGCCAGCATATTTCCACATGTAAATGGGTGAATTAAGGGTTTATTTCAACCAAACCAGGGTGGTGATTGTTGGAACAGTGGAAAGATGAACCAAGACGGCTTTTGATAGTTTTATTTAGTTTCTGTCCACTTTGAATGAAGTGTGTTTTACGATGATAAAAGTCCTGATTATTTACATGGAGTCTGGTGGGGTTTGGTGATGGTGATTCCCAGATAACCAGAGGGGTCCACATACTCTTGGACGTATAGTCTGCGTATAAAGTTACTTGAGTTCTTTACCTTTAGATCACTAGAGATTTAGCTCGATACGCTAACGTTAGAGCAGATAAACATGTAAACGGACTCTTGACGGGCCAGTCAGATGTAAACGCTACCTGGGAAACCACTTTTTTTTCCATTTGCTCTCAAAAAATGATGAAATGAGTCGTTAAAAAGTGACAAAAGCAGCCATGAATCTTCTGTAATTAAACATTTCTGAATGTGCCTTCAATCAAAACAGAAAGTAACATTTTTTACACCTTTTTTTTCTGTAAGCAGCCGTCTGCCGACCCAGATATCAGCCACAAGACAACGCTATGAACTCTCAACGTGTATTTAGACTGCATGTGCAACACACGGCCTCACGGCAGTTCTGGAAATGGTTAAGTTTTTTTAAAGTGGCCATATTATGCTCATTTTCAGGTTCATAATTGTAATTTGAGGTTGTATCAGAATAGGTTTACATGGTTTCATTTTGAAAAAATATCATATTTTTGTTGTACTGCTCATTGCTGCAGCTCCTCTTTTCCCCCTGTGTGTTGAGCGCTCTGTTTTAGCTACAGAGTGAGACCTCTCACTGCTGTAACATCTTTGTTGGCAGTCGCACATGCTCAGTAGCTAGGTAAGATCACATGCTCAGTAGCTAGGTAAGACCACATGCTCAGTAGCTAGGTAAGATCACATGCTCAGTAGCTAGGTAAGACCACATGCTCAGTAGCTAGGTAAGACCACATGCTCAGTAGCTAGGTAAGACCACATGCTCAGTAGCTAGGTAAGACCACATGCTCAGTAGCTAGGTAAGATCACATGCTCAGTAGCTAGGTAAGACCACATGCTCAGTAGCTAGGTAAGACCACATGCTCAGTAGCTAGGTAAGACCACATGCTCAGTAGCTAGGTAAGATCACATGCTCAGTAGTTAGGTAAGACCACATGCTCAGTAGCTAGGTAAGACCACATGCTCAGTAGCTAGGTAAGATCACATGCTCAGTAGCTAGGTAAGACCACATGCTCGGTAGCTAGGTAAGACCACATGCTCAGTAGCTAGGTAAGATCACATGCTCAGTAGCTAGGTAAGGACTACATGCTCAGTAGCTAGGTAAGACCACATGCTCAGTAGCTAGGTAAGATCACATGCTCAGTAGTTAGGTAAGATCACATGCTCAGTAGCTAGGTAAGACCACATGCTCGGTAGCTAGGTAAGATCACATGCTCAGTAGCTAGGTAAGACCACATGCTCAGTAGCTAGGTAAGATCACATGCTCAGTAGCTAGGTAAGACCACATGCTCGGTAGCTAGGTAAGACCACATGCTCAGTAGCTAGGTAAGATCACATGCTCAGTAGCTAGGTAAGGACTACATGCTCAGTAGCTAGGTAAGACCACATGCTCAGTAGCTAGGTAAGATCACATGCTCAGTAGTTAGGTAAGATCACATGCTCAGTAGCTAGGTAAGACCACATGCTCAGTAGCTAGGTAAGACCACATGCTCAGTAGCTAGGTAAGGACTACATGAGCTAGCTAGCTGTTTCTCCAACTTCAGTAGTACAAGGCAGGATTAGCCGGGAGACTTCTTCTAAACGAGGGCGCACTTCCAACGTCGTGGTGAATACCTGCAGAACAGGGACATGGAAGTAGTTCTTTTGGAGATTAGGGTGAACTAGTGTGTGTTGTAGCAGTGTTTTGCCATTGAGAATGAGCTAGCATGCTAACGGTTAGCCCCCAAGCCCCCTCGTCTCGGCTAGTGACGTAGAAAGCCGTGCAGATGTTGACCAGCTCACCCGGAGACTGAAGGCAGGACACATTCAGAAACCGGATCTCACTCTAAACAGCATGGATGGTTGTTTCAAAGTCTGTATGCGTGTGGAAGCACCAGAGACACAAAATAACCCCCCAGATCCCAGAAAGAGATTTTTTTTTTTCATAATATGGGCACTTTAAATCTATTGATTTGTGTACCGGACACGATTATGTTGTTTTTTTTTCGTGGTGCTCAGCACGAAATGGGAATGGGAAGCATCTATACGGAGGTTGGGTTTAGAAGAACGGGGAAAGGACCCGTCACACGCCGGGACACGACCCACAGTCTCTGGGTGCTCAGCACGGACTGGGAATGGGAAGCATGTAGGCTATACGGAGGTTGTGTTCAGGGGGAAAGGGGAAAGGACACGTCAACGGGGAAATATTACGCCACACACGGGACTCGAGCCCCAGTCTCCGAGGTGAAAGTCCTGTGTTTGACCCGTCCACCCCCACAACCAACCTCCCTATGCGGATTTCAGCTTTTCATACTACTCCCTACCGTTGTCGTGCTGTGATCACAAAATATGCTTCCCATTTAAATACATCACATTCAAATTCGTGCTGAGCCACATAATCGTGTCCGTGTACACGAATCAATAGATTACATAACGTGACCATGTCACGAACTGCCGTGAGACTGGCGTGGAATGTGAAGCATGTTTCTGCGTTGTGCGTGTACATTTTGTTTATTCATATTCACCAACGGTGTCTTTGAGGACTAAACGCATTTCTTTACTTCTCTTTTTTTCCCCTACGATGAATTGGAGTCTTCCGAAATACTTTCAACTCAAATTTCCACAGCAGTGCCTCCAGTAGGGGCGGTACGGTTCACAAACTCCACGGTTCGGTTCCTATCACGGTTTTCGGTTCTCTACGGTTCTTGTTATCTTTAACACTCCAGAAATATACGTCAGCAGATGATATATATCTAACATTAGCATATTGAATGCATGTTGCACAACACATGCACACAGCGGCTGTTCTATCTATTGTTTGATTTCTGCTGTCGTCATAGGTAACAGGAAATCCTAAATGTTCCCACACACCAGACGATATACCACGCTGGAGCATCCTCCAGCTCTACAGCCTTCCTCATCTTCATCATCTCTCCACCTGACATCTCTACAGCCTTCCTCATCTTCCTCATCTCTCCCCCTGACATCTCTACAGTCTTCCTCATCTCTCCCACCTGACATCTCTACAGCCTTCATCATCTTCCTCATCTCTCCCACTTGACATCTCTACAGTCTTCCTCATCTTCCTCATCTCTCCCACTTGACATCTCTACAGTCTTTCTCATCTTCCTCATCTCTCCACCTGACATCTCTACAGCCTTCCTCATCTCTCCCTCCTGACATATCTACAGTCTTCCTCATCTCTCCCACCTGACATCTCTACAGTCTTCATCATCTCTCCCTCCTGACATCTCTACAGTCTTCCTCATCTCTCCACCTGACATCTCTACAGTCTTCATCATCTCTCCCACTTGACATCTCTACAGTCTTTCTCATCTTCCTCATCTCTCCACCTGACATCTCTACAGTCTTCCTCATCTCTCCACCTGACATCTCTACAGCCTTCCTCATCTTCCTCATCTCTCCCACTTGACATCTCTACAGTCTTCCTCATCTTCCTCATCTCTCCCACTTGACATCTCTACAGTCTTTCTCATCTTCCTCATCTCTCCACCTGACATCTCTACAGCCTTCCTCATCTCTCCCACTTGACATCTCTACAGTCTTCCTCATCTCTCCCACTTGACATCTCTACAGTCTTCCTCATCTCTCCACACACCTTCCACGTTCTGTGTGTGTGACGTTAGGTCACGCCAGGTTACTGCGGCGCCGCTTGTTTCCAGTCCTGCGGAGGCTCCAGGCAGAGCTTTCTCCGTAGCCTACGTACACACACACACGGCCGGCTCCACGCACACACCAGCGCACAAGTATAACCATCAGGCCACTTCCATCGGCTACGGAGAAAGCTCTGCCTGGAGCCTCCACAGAACTGGAGAACCAGCTCAAGTGGCCTGATGGTTATACTTGTGCGCTGGTGTGTGTGGAGCCGGCGTATAAGACGACCAGCCACGCTGAGGCGGGACTACAATCTGCAACGGAGAACGGACGCACAGCGTGTCGAGGCGAGTAGAGTCGAGCAGGTACCATGTAATGGAAAAACGCCAAAAGTGGTTAGTGCACGTTAACAGTGTACTGATGGACCGTGAGACGCACACACGCTCCAAACAGAGACAAGCCAACCGAGCGGTTCGGATGTTTTTTCGTGAACCGTACCCCCCCAGCCGCCACGTTTCAGCTGCTTTTTGAACTCTGGCACACGTCAGGTCTGTATATTTTAAAGCATTCATCTCTCAGTGCCTTTTATATGAAATGTAGCGCGTGTCTCGTCGCCTTCTGTTCTCATGACGGGACCTTAGCCGTCCTCGAGGATTCAACAGCTGGGCGGCTTCTGTTTAGTGTCTTCAACATGCAAAGAAACCAAAATACAGCTTGATGAAGATCGAAAAGCTCAAATTATCAATCTTCATTTAATCTGAAATGTAAGAGTTTTTATTTTTGTGATTCTGTATTCTTGATGTTTGAACCTGTTTCTTGTTCAAAGGTCGGCTGTTTGGCTGATGATGTCATCCTGTTAGCAGAGGTGGAGACTAATAAAGTTTATTCTGTGTAATCAACGTCATCTGGATGCCTCAAGTTTGTCTTCACGTTTTTGACTCTACATTTACACAATTCAAAAGAGAAATAGAGTTTACAGCTAAGTTACTGGTTACTTTTAGAGTGTGTGTGTGTGTGTGTGTGTGTGTGTGTGTGTGTGTGTGTGTGTGTGTGTGTGTGTGTGTGTGTGTGTGTGTGTGTGTGTGTGTGTGTGTGTGTGTGTGTGTGTGTGTGTGTGTGTGTGTGTGTGTCTATGTGTGTGTCTCTGTCTGTCTATGTGTGTGCGTGTCTCTGTCTGTCTATGTGTGTGTGTGTGCGTGTCTTTGTGTCTGTATATGTGTGTGTGTGTGCGTGTCTTTGTGTCTGTATATGTGTGTGTCTCTGTCTGTGTGTGTGTGTCTGTGTGTGTTACTATTATTAAATGTTTATTTAAATAGGGACAGATACAAAAAAAATCATAGATAAGCTTAAACAGTCATCTGATGTATCATAGTGTTTTTAGCTGAAACTAATTCACGACACGTGTGTGTGTGTGTGTGTGTGTGTGTGTGTGTGTGTTCTTGTTTAACTACATTCGTGGGGTCCAAAAACCAGGGAATACAGTATACTTGTGGGGTCCCACCAGCTTTGTGGGGCCCAAAATGCTGGAGCCCACAAGGTTAAAGGTCTGTTTGAGGGTTAAGACTTGGTTTTAGGATTAGGGTTAGAATTAGGTTATGGTTAGGGTGAGGGTAAGGGTTAAGGTTAGGCATCTAGTGGTGATGGTTAAGGTTAGGGTAAGGGGCTAGGGAATGCATTATGTCAATGACGGGGCCCCACAACGATAGTGAAACAAACGGTGTGTGTGTGTGTGTGTGCGTGCGCCTGCCTGCCTGCGTGCATGAACTTTGACCCCTGCACCTGCTGTCAGGTGAGCGGAGCTGCTCATGCTGTAAATCCAACAGCTTCAAAGTTCACTCACACTTTTCCTTCAGTCACCTCAGACTGCCTGAGACTGCCTGAGATTCTGCAGCGGAGGAAGTAAAGAGGACGAGAGTGCACGGTAAGAAGAATAACTGGGCTTCTTCTCGGAGTGCGTTTACGGGCCGTCCGTCGCTTCTCCTCCGACTCTTTAAATGTCTTTATTTCTTTCTAAGAGTGGTGCGTTCGAGATCTGCCAGCGCTTCCTGTCCTGCAGGGTATTTCAGTCCTGTGTGATCTCTGTTGCCTGTTGATGTGATCGTGTGTAATGTGTATTTTTATTTATATATACACATTCAGTCTTTTTAAAAGTGAGTTTGAATGTCTAGGTGTTTGAACTTAAATGTTCATCTACAGAGTAGCTCAGATAATGTAGCGCAGTAAACACGCACACGCATGCACGCACACACACACGCATGCACGCACACACACACGCACATATACACAGATACACACGCACGCACGCACGCACATATACACAGATACACACGCACGCACGCACGCACATATACACAGATACACACGCACGCACGCACGCACATATACAGATACACACACGCACATATACACAGATACACACGCACGCACGCACGCACATATACACAGATACACACGCACGCACGCACGCACATATACAGATACACACACGCACGCACGCACACACACGTCACCAACACACACGCACGCACACACACATACAGATACACACACGCACGGACGCACACACACGTCACCAACACACAGATACACACACACGCACGCACGCACACACACAGATACACACACGCACGGATGCACACACACACGTCACCAACACACGCACGCACACACACAGATACACACACGCACACACACATACAGATACACACACGCACGGATGCACACACACGTCACCAACACACACACACACACAGATACACACACACACGTCACACACACACACACACACACACACATACATAGACGCACGCAGGGACGCATGAACGCACAAACACACACACACACACAGACACACGCATACACAGACACACACACACACACACACACACACACACAGACACACGCATACACAGACACACACACACAGACACACATACACAGACACACACACACACACACACACACACACACACACACACACACACACACACACAGACACACACACACACACACACACACACACACACAGACACTCAGCAGAACTTTGATTGCTACCTGGATTATGACAGCTCAGGTATTTTTATAACAGTGTTCTGTTGCTGTCAGCATTAAGACATATAACATTTTAACTTTTGACTCAGGGAAAGGGACCAGATGACCAATCAGGTGACAGCGCACAGGGTCAACATGTTGCTGTCCAAGCAAAGGAAAACGCAGCGTCACACACATTCAAATCTGACTTTAGATGTGTGAAATGTTTGGCATTTTTGGCTCCACCACTAAAGTTCAGAACAGAATATATCAACAACTGATGGCTTCATTGTCATAAAGTTGACTTTACATCATGGGTACACACACAGAGAGAACAGCAACTGTCCATAGAAGGTGATTCACAGTTGTATTTCTGTTTAATTACATTTTGAATTGCATTTTGGGACCTTTATCTGTGCTCCGACAACGTATGTAGTGAGCTATTCACAACACCATTACTGTAAAGTATTAACCAAATAAGCAAGAGTCAAAAGCTCCAAAAAAAAAAGCATCATAGCGTCTTTTTAAAGTGAGTTTAGTATTTAGTTTAGTTAAGTTAATGATTAAAATGAACAGTGTACTTGGTAAAATGAAGATTGAAGACACACAGGTTTGTTTCACTATCTTTGTGGGGCCCCGTCATTGACATAATGCATTCCCTAGCCCCTTACCCTAACCTTAACCATCACCACTAGATGCCTAACCTTAACCCTTACCCTCACCCTAACCATAACCTAATTCTAACCCTAATCCTACAACCAAGTCTTAACCCTCAAACAGACCTTTAACCTTGTGGGCTCCAGCATTTTGGCCCCACAAAGCTGGTCGGACCCCACAAGTATACTGGACTCCCGGTTTTTGGACCCCACGAATGTAGTTAAACAAGAACACACACACACACACACACACACACACACACACACACACACACACACACACACACACAGTAACACGAACACACACACACACACACAGTAACACGAACACACACACACACACACACACACACACACACACACACACACACACACACACACACACACACACACACACACACACACAGCTTGAAGCATTGAATAAAGCATTATAGTGTCAAAGTCTAAATAAAGCTAGTGGACAAAGAGCTTTTTCTGTTATTTTACGGATTTATTTCTTAGAGAGCGGGATTCAAATGTGTAGTAAATATATAGTTTCCTAATACCTGAAAGCTAAATTCATCATTTTGAACATTTTGTCAGTGTGCTTTCAGCCAATCAGGATGGAGGGCGAGGAGGACGGGGCGGGGCGAGTCCGAGAGCTGCAGGAGCAGAGGATGACGGTGCAGAAGAAGACCTTCACCAAGTGGATGAACAGCGTGTTCAGGAAGAACGGGGTGAGACAGGAAGACATCAGAATTACTCTAATAATTAATTATTTTGGTTACCACTCCAGGTATACACACAACATATACAAACAACATATATTATCCAGACTTTTAACATATAAATAAAAACAAATATACAGTAATATTATATAAAATATGAAATGTACAGTGTTAATGTGCAAATAGTGCAATTAAAAAGAGAAATGATTCTCTATGTCACACGAGTCAAACATAAGGCCCGAGGGCCACATCCGGCCCCTCGCAGGTTTTGATCCGGCCCGCATTTACATTTAGGTTCACAATATATTCAGGCCTACCTAGTTTTTGGTGCTTTTATTTAATTTATTTACATTTTTTGGTGCTTTTTGACATTTTTGAGGCCTTTTCCAGCGGTTTATGCACTTTTATCAATGCTTTAGGCACTTTGTTTTAATGTTTTTGATGCTTTATTCAATGTTTGGCCACTTTTTCGGAAGTTTTTGTCACTTTCTGATGTTTTTGTCACTTTTTGAGACAATTTTGATGCTTTTTTTTGGCCTTTTTCCAACTTTTTTGGCCTTTTCTCAACGTATTTGTCGCTGGCTGAGGAACTTTTTTGGGGCGTTATGAGGCCCAAAATGTGAGTGAGAAGACTACAGTATATGAGACATGCAATAATACAGTCAAAATATTTGACTTTTTCTCTTAAATAAGCACATGTCAATGATCTCTACATGTCTGGGCCTTTTCATTTTCCAGTGTGGCCCTCTGGGAAACTGAGTTTGACCCCCCTGGTCTATGTTGTACGGAGCCCCCCTGGTCCCACTTTGTCAAAAAAATTAATTATAACTATCTCGTAACTATCTCAAGATAGACAGGATAAAATCCGGGTGGGAGAAAGTAAAAGAGCAGTGTTTGTACCTCCCTCATTACCACCACTGAGGTTCCCTTGAGCAAGGCCCTTAACCTCCAACCGCTCCAATGGAGACTGTGGTAGTACTTGGCAGCTTCCAGGTATGAATATGTGGTAGTACTGGGCAGCTTCCAGGTATGAATGTGATCAGATCAGACTGTGGTAGTACTGGGCAGCTTCCAGGTATGAATGTGATCAGATCAGACTGTGGTGGTACTGGGCAGCTTCCAGGTATGAATGTGGTCAGATCAGACTGTGGTAGTACTGGGCAGCTTCCAGGTATGAATGTGGTCAGATCAGACTGTGGTGGTATTGGGCAGCTTCCAGGTATGAATGTGATCAGATCAGACTGTGGTAGTACTGGGCAGCTTCCAGGTATGAATGTGGTCAGATCAGACTGTGGTAGTACTGGGCAGCTTCCAGGTATGAATGTGGAACTGTGTGAATGTGATCAGATCAGACTGTGGTAGTACTGGGCAGCTTCCAGGTATGAATGTGGAACTGTGTGAATGTGACAGGTCGTTGTTGCAAATGAAAAGTTGTTCTCAATCGCCTTACCTGGATAAATAAAGGTAAAAAAAACGGAAACTCTCGGAAAATACGTCCAACATTCTGACCTAGAAAAACCAAAAAGGTTACGTGGTCGACGGGAGAGACAACACAAAGAAACCCCAAACTATCTGCACACCTCAAAAGAGGAATTGACAAAATATGGGTTGAAAAAGAAAATATGTCAGAGGTTTTGTTTGGGTTTTGTGATGATGTCAGTGTTATCTGTTATCGCTGTGAGTCATTGTCCTGCCTGATAATCAGCGTGTAACTGCAGTCCATCAGCTCCTATACAAACGCACATTAATCATCGGGTTCACCCTCTGCAGCTGCAGCTTATCTCAGCCTCCACGCGCTCCCACACTAATGTTTATAAAGCAGTACATCACAAGCTTTCTGGTCTGAGGTACCCCACAGCCCTGTCACATGAACTTGTGTAACCTCTTCATCAATTTACAAGTATTATCTGCTCTAGCTTTTCCAACGTTTTAGACACAGATATGTTGATAATAACGGTTGGAAACGATGTGAAAAGAGAGGCAAAACTACCACAAAAAGAAGCCAAATGAGCACAGAAACTCAAAACAACCCCAAAGGAAACACAAATGACCAACAAGAGACACAACACGACTACAAATAGACACAACACGACTACAAAAAGAAGCCAAATGAGCACAGAAACTCAAAACAACCCCAAAGGAAACACAAATGATCAACAAGAGACACAACACGACTACAAATAGACACAACACGACTACAAAAAGAAGCCAAATGAGCACAGAAACTCAAAACAACCCCAAAGGAAACACAAATGACCAACAAGAGACACAACACGACTACAAATAGACACAACACGACTACAAAAAGAAGCCAAATGACCACAGAAACTCAAAACAACCCCAAAGGAAACACAAATGACCAACAAGAGACACAACACGACTACAAATAGACACAACACGACTACAAAAAGAAGCCAAATGAGCACAGAAACTCAAAACAACCCCAAAGGAAACACAAATGATCAACAAGAGACACAACACGACTACAAATAGACACAACACGACTACAAAAAGAAGCCAAATGACCACAGAAACTCAAAACAACCCCAAAGGAAACACAAATGATCAACAAGAGACACAACACGACTACAAATAGACACAACACGACTACAAAAAGAAGCCAAATGAGCACAGAAACTCAAAACAACCCCAAAGGAAACACAAATGACCAACAAGAGACACAACACGACTACAAATAGACACAACACGACTACAAAAAGAAGCCAAATGACCACAGAAACTCAAAACAACCCCAAAGGAAACACAAATGACCAACAAGAGACACAACACGACTACAAATAGACACAAAAATCTACAAAGAGACACAAAAATTATCGGGAAATTGCATTTTTTTAATTGAAAAACATCACATTTTCTTTAGGAAGGACGCCTAAACGCACAACTAAGTCTTCCTCAAATTCCTCAACTATTAGCCTTCTACGCTGCTAGCTAACGTTATTACTCTAAGTCAAGCTGAATGTTTAAATCCATTTACGTTACTTTAAGCTATTTCAACTTTAAGCTATTTTAGCCATTAGCAAACTATTTATACATTGAACTATTTCAACCGTGAACCAATTTCACAAGATATAACTGTAATATTTCACAATAAATTACATTATTACCACTTCACAGGCTTTAACTGTGATATTTGACAATATAATATTGTATTTAGACTTTTATTGTGAAATAATGCAAGGCGGGGCTATTACAAGAAACTACTGTGAACTCCTTTTTTGAGCGGCAACTGTGCGATACCACTTAATTCCTATTCGATCCGATACCAAGTAATACCCAGGCTGGTATTGCCGATAGCCTACAAATACCAATACTTTTTATTTTATTTGTAGTGTGATGTGACAATTAGTTTAAAGTAAAGTTATAAAAAGTAGGCTGTAGGCATAATTACTGTGAAGTCACAGTATACAGCTGTCATTTCACAATTATTTACTGTAGAAATGATACAGTAACTTACTGTGAAAGTCATGCAACTGGTAACCTGCAATTTATTGTAACTTTACAGTCAAATAATTAACAGTGTACCTAACTATTTCAACTTTAAGTGTCCTTCTCGCGAATCCTACTATGGTTGGGGTTAGGCATTGACCTCGAGTGGTTAAGGTTAGGATAGCCGATTGGTCAGGGGATAGGACCTGTACAAATCGGGTTACGTTACCTTGCATTGCATGGACGCCTGGCCAATAGCAGTGATTGAAGAGCTGGTCTTGGTGTGGCCATAGTAGGATTTGTAAATTCGCCTCCGTCTCTGGAAGGTTAGACAGATTCCAGTCGGTTCACGTAACGTTAGTTCTGCCAAGGATTTCATGTTTGTTTTTCTTTGGATAAGAGATATAACTGGATGCCAGCGCTGAGGGCTGCTGCTGATCCTCATTCTCAGGATTCCTTCTGCAGGATGGCAGCAGGAAGAGAGAAATGCATGTCCTCTGTAATATTTCTGGGGGAGTTGTACTACCGTGAGGACAGTTGGGAATATGTTTTGGACTAAATAACACGTTTTAATGAAAACAAACAAACAAAAACCTAATTAAAGAAATTAGTGGGAAGCAAACTAAGAAATAATCCACCAGAATTACAAACGTGGCCCCATACAGAACGGGAAAAGTTAAATAAATAAACTGATATTTAGATAAATCTTAAGAAACATGTACAGAGTTTGCTTGGTAGCTATGCTAAATAATTTATAGAAATACTGAGGGGTTTAAAGAGCTCATATTCTGCTCATTTTCAGGTTCATAATTCATAATTGTAATTTGAGGTTGTACCAGAATAGGTTTACATGGCTTAATTTTCAACAAACATCATATTTTTGTTGTACTGCTCATTGCTGCAGCTCCTCTTTTCACCCTGTGTTCAGGTCTCTGTTTTAGCTCCAGAGTGAGACCTCTCACTGCTGTAACATCTTTGTTGGGAGTCGCCCGCTACTAGCTAGAAGCTAATGCTGCTAGCGGTTAGCCACCTCGTTCTCAATGGCTAAACACTGCTACAACACACACAAATTCTCCATAATCTACAAAATAAATTGTATAGAACTACTTCCATGTCCCTGTTCTGCAGGCATTCGCAAAGTTGGAATTGTGCCCTCGTTTAGAAGAAGTCTCCCGGCTAATCCTGCCTTGTACAGGCCGAAGCTGGAGAAACGGCTAGCTAGTGGTATTAGCTAAAGTGGTTAGCACACACCAAATGTTTCGGCTAGTGACGTAGAAAGCCGTGCAGATGTTGACCAGCTCACCCGGAGACTGAAGGCAGGACACATTCAGAAACCAGATCTCACTCTAAACAGCATGGATGGTTGTTTCCAAGTCTGTATGCGTGTGGAAGCACCAGAGACACAAAATAACCCCCCAAATCACAGAAAAAGATGAAAATATTTGCTTTGTGAAGGTTTCACGCCAGCCTTCAGCCCTTTTTTTCAACCAAAATTTCAGACACAACGCTCTTCACAAGTAACATAAACGATCAGCCCACTACTTCAATTCAAAAGAAGCCTTTTTATGAAAGAATGTTGACAAAAACTGACAAAAATGTCTGCAAAAGCTTCAAAAAGTGGGGGGAAAAAACCCACAAAAATGCCCAAAAGTGCAGAAAAAATCAACAAAAACATCGGAAAAAGTGACGAAAACATTGCGGGGGGAAAAGCAACAAACATTTTGAAAAAGAAATCTACAAAAATTCCATTTTTGACCCAGAAAAACAAAAAGTTGCACGGTCAACGAGAAGACAACACAAGGGTTGAAGTACCACGTCCTGTGGGAAGACATGCTGGACTTTCTGTAACCCTCTAAAGTCCTCTTATTGACAGGAATGTGTCCACTTGACTTGAGCTGTAAGATGTTACGTGACCCCGCAGATAACCGGGATGTCCTGACGCAGACCTTATGTAACACACTTCAGGGCGAAGAAGCTCGACTCTCGGAAATTCGCTCTTTGACTTTGAACTTCCTGTCAGCCACAGAGCTGTAAACATGTCTCCTTACAGCTCGTCACAATACAGTAAATAATATTATATAGGTGAAGGAGCTATTTTCATCCTTTACTTCAGAGATATTCAACAGGGGGTCCGTGAAAAAATGAATATATGTCTGAAAATATACATTACCATGAACATAACATCATTTGTGAAAAAAAAAATGTATTTACACGTTGAAAATAAGCAAAGGTTGAAGGAAAGGATCTAAATACTTCTTCCTCCGCTGCACCGGACTCCATTTAAATGAACAATACTTACATACAATACTACTAGTGTGTATAGCAGCATGTACAGAGAGAGACACACACACACACACACACACACAGACACACACACACACACACACACACACACACACACACACACACGCAGACACACACACACAGACACACACACACACACACACACACACACACACACACACACACATACACAGAGAGACACAGAGAGACACACACACACAGACACACACACACACACACACACACACACACACACACACACATACAGAGACACACACACACGGACACACACATACACAGACAGACACACACACACACACACACACAGACACAGACACACAGAGACACACACACACACACACACACACACACACACACACACACACACACATACAGAGACACACACACACGGACACACACATACACAGACACACAGAGACACACACACACACACACACACACACACACAGACACACACACACACACAAACAGAGCTTCATGTGAAAGTACTGTACTGTACTCATTCTGTAAAGTAGTGTTGAAGTTTATCCTGCACTGGTTGTGGTTTCCTGAGTTTAAAATTTGCTCTAAAATTAGATGATTCCAGGCTTTAAAATGTGAACATTTCTTGTTATTATTGCACGATATTAAACCAAATATCTTCATTCACATCCAGAGGGAAAAGATGGCTTAGTTTCATATCAAACGGAGATATATTAGGCACCTATGTCAGAGTTTAGTCTTTAACGGTCTTCACGTCCTGCAGGAGAAAGTGGAGCTGACTGACGTTTACACGGAGCTGAAGACCGGAGTCGTTCTCATTCGTCTGCTGGAGCTCATCTCCAGAGAGACTCTGCCTCCGCCCAGCCGCCGCAAACTGAGAGTCCACTGTCTGGAGAACAACAGCAACGCCATCAGCTTCCTTAAAACCAAGGTAGCTCACCTGTCTGCCATTCATAGTCCTTAAAACCAAGGTACCCCACCTGTCTGTCATTCATAGCCTTAAAACCAAGGTAGCTCACCTGTCTGCCATTCATAGCCTTAAAACCAAGATAGCTCACCTGTCTGCCATTCATAGTCCTTAAAACCAAGGGAACTCACCTGTCTGTCATTCATAGTCCTTACAACCAAGGTAGCTCACCTGTCTGTCATGCATTGTCCTTAAAACCAAGGTAACTCACCTGTCTGTCATTCATAGTCTTAAAACCAAGGTAACTCACCTGTCTGTCATTCATAGCCTTAAAACCAAGGTAGCTCACCTGTCTGCCATTCATAGTCCTTAAAACCAAGGTAGCTCACCTGTCTGCCATTCATAGTCCTTACAACCAAGGTAGCTCACCTGTCTGTCATTCATAGCCTTAAAACCAAGGTACCCCACCTGTCTGTCATTCATAGTCCTTACAACCAAGGTAGCTCACCTGTCTGCCATTCATAGTCCTTACAACCAAGGTAGCTCACCTGTCTGCCATTCATAGTCCTTACAACCAAGGTAGCTCACCTGTCTGCCATTCATAGTCCTTAAAACCAAGGTAGCTCACCTGTCTGCCATTCATAGTCCTTACAACCAAGGTAGCTCACCTGTCTGTCATTCATAGCCTTAAAACCAAGGTAACTCACCTGTCTGTCATTCATAGTCTTAAAACCAAGGTACCCCACCTGTCTGTCATTCATAGTCCTTACAACCAAGGTAGCTCACCTGTCTGCCATTCATAGTCCTTACAACCAAAGTAGCTCACCTGTCTGCCATTCATAGTCCTTACAACCAAGGTAGCTCACCTGTCTGTCCTTCATAGTCCTTACAACCAAGGTAGCTCACCTGTCTGTCATTCATAGCCTTAAAGCCAAGGTACCCCACCTGTCTGTCATTCATAGCCTTAAAACCAAGGTACCCCACCTGTCTGTCATTCATAGCCTTAAAACCAAGGTAGCTCACCTGTCTGTCATTCATAGCCTTAAAACCAAGGTAGCTCACCTGTCTGTCATTCATAGTCCTTACAACCAAGGTAGCTCACCTGTCTGTCATTCATAGTCCTTAAAACCAAGGGAACTCACCTGTCTGTCATTTATAGTCCTTAAAACCAAGGTAGCTCACCTGTCTGTCATTCATAGTCCTTAAAACCAAGGTAGCTCACCTGTCTGTCATTTATAGTCCTTAAAACCAAGGGAACTCACCTGTCTGTCATTCATAGTCCTTAAAACCAAGGTAGCTCACCTGTCTGTCATTCATAGTCCTTAAAACCAAGGGAACTCACCTGTCTGTCATTTATAGTCCTTACAACCAAGGTAACTCACCTGTCTGTCATTTATAGTCCTTACAACCAAGGTAGCTCACCTGTCTGTCATTTATAGTCCTTACAACCAAGGTAGCTCACCTGTCTGCCATTCATAGTCCTTACAACCAAGGTAGCTCACCTGTCTGTCATTCATAGTCCTTACAACCAAGGTAGCTCACCTGTCTGCCATTCATAGTCCTTACAACCAAGGTAGCTCACCTGTCTGCCATTCATAGTCCTTACAACCAAGGTAGCTCACCTGTCTGTCATTCATAGTCCTTACAACCAAGGTAGCTCACCTGTCTGCCATTCATAGTCCTTACAACCAAGGTAGGTCACCTGTCTGCCATTCATAGTCCTTACAACCAAGGTAGCTCACCTGTCTGTCATTCATAGTCCTTACAACCAAGGTAGCTCACCTGTCTGCCATTCATAGTCCTTACAACCAAGGTAGCTCACCTGTCTGCCATTCATAGTCCTTACAACCAAGGTAGCTCACCTGTCTGTCATTCATAGTCCTTACAACCAAGGTAGCTC
>CM042333.1:30812101-30814601 GCA_023566125.1 Zingel zingel | reverse complement strand
CCTGTTCACCGTGAGAGGACTGTTAGAGACCATGTGACCTGTTCACCGTGAGAGGACTGTTAGAGACCATGTGACCTGTTCACCATGAGAGGACCGTTAGAGACCATGTGACCTGTTCACCGTGAGAGGACTGTTAGAGACCATGTGACCTGTTCACCGTGAGAGGACCGTTAGAGACCATGTGACCTGTTCACCGTGAGAGGACCGTTAGAGACCATGTGACCTGTTCACCGTGAGAGGACTGTTAGAGACCATGTGACCTGTTCACCGTGAGAGGACTTTCGGCCAGCGAAATATTGCCTCGGGAGCGTGGTCGCGAAAACAACTCGCCAGAACACCGGCTGCTAGGCAGCTAGCAGAGAGGGTTGAAGCTAGGTAGCATAGGTATCTAGCAGAGAGGGTTGAAGCTAGGTAGCATAAGTAGCTAGCAGAGAGGGTTGAAGCTAGGTAGCATAGGTATCTAGCAGAGAGGCTTGAAGCTAGGTAGCATAGGTAGCTAGCAGAGAGGGTTGAAGCTAGGTAGCATAGGTAGCTAGCAGAGAGGGTTGACGCTAGGTAGCATAGGTAGCTAGCAGAGAGGGTTGACGCTAGGTAGCATAGGTAGCTAGCAGAGAGGGTTGAAGCTAGGTAGCATAGGTAGCTAGCAGAGAGGGTTGACGCTAGGTAGCATAGGTAGCTAGCAGAGAGGGTTGAAGCTAGGTAGCATAGGTAGCTAGCAGAGAGGGTTGAAGCTAGGTAACATAGGTAGCTAGCAGAGAGGGTTGAAGCTAGGTAGCATAGGTATCTAGCAGAGAGGGTTGAAGCTAGGTAGCATAGGCAGCTAGCAGAGAGGGTTGAAGCTAGGTAGCATAGGTATCTAGCAAAGAGGGTTGAAGCTAGGTAGCATAGGCAGCTAGCAGAGAGGGTTGAAGCTAGGTAGCATAGGCAGCTAGCAGAGAGGCTTGAAGCTAGGTAGCATAGGTAGCTAGCAGAGAGGCTTGAAGCTAGGTAGCATAGGTAGCTAGCAGAGAGGGTTGAAGCTAGGTAGCATAGGTAGCTAGCAAAGAGGGTTGAAGCTAGGTAGCATAGGTATCTAGCAGAGAGGGTTGAAGCTAGGTAGCATAGGTAGCTAGCAGAGAGGGTTGAAGCTAGGTAGCATAGGCAGCTAGCAGAGAGGGTTGAAGCTAGGTAGCATAGGTAGCTAGCAGAGAGGGTTGACGCTAGGTAGCATAGGCAGCTAGCAGAGAGGGTTGAAGCTAGGTAGCATAGGCAGCTAGCAGAGAGGGTTGAAGCTAGGTAGCATAGGTATCTAGCAGGTAGTTTGCTAGCAAGCTATCGCTGCTATTGTAGCTTGTGAAATCCGTGTTGATACAAGCGTCAATGTTCGCCAACAAAACATGAAATCAAACAAATGCACAAGTAGCCTAGCTAGCTGCCTGGCTAAGCTTACAATGAAATCCAATGTCCGAACATGCTAGCCATTAGCCTGTCGGCTAGCTGAAAAGTTAAACTAACATATACAGCGGTCTATTAAGTGGTGTATGAGCCCTGACTGAGTTCCTGTGTCGTATGAATCACAATTCGTGATGATACAAGTACCGATGTTCGTGTAGAAACATTTTAATTACATACAGATTTTCGTGATACAGCGCTGATAACTTTTTTTGTAACTCCCGCCTCCCAACACAAACACGCGGACCTGATTGGCTCTCGAGTGGTCCTCATTTGAATAAAGTTAAACTTTCATCAACTTTGTTTTGCTTGCCTCGACGATTCGCTCTCATCTCGCCCAATCAGGGCGAATTTCGTCGTGACCCTAAATTAATAACGTGTCTTGAGTTTGACACGTGTGCTTTAGAGGCAGTTTGGTCGGTACCTAAATATTCGGTACCCAGCCCTTGTTCCAGGTGTGATCCAGGTGTTTAGTACGCTGTAGGCGTGCATGTGCAGGGTGCGTCAGTATGTCAGGGGGAGGAAGTCTCAGTGGTCAGGGGGAGGAAGAGGCAGCTGAGGAGATCCCAACAGATCCCACCACAAGGTTTCTAATGCGTCTCTGTGTTATCCGTCTTCGGTTCGAGAGCGAGACGGCAGAATAATTGAGAATGTTTCCTCTCCGTGTCCTCAGATAGTCGGGATGCTGATGGAGCTGGACGACATGAAGGTCCAGTACGAGCAGCTGGTCTCAGATCTGCTTCGCTGGATCAAGGCCAAGGTAACAAAACCAACAGGAGTGTTGACGTTTGGATGTGATGTGGATGTGGGTTACGTGTCCCCCTAGGGGTACTCTGGAGGACTGCAGGGGGTACGTGTCCCCCTAGGGATAGTCTGGAGGACTGCAGGGGGTACGTGTCCCCCTAGGGATAGTCTGGAGGACTGCATGGGGTACGTGTCCCCCTAGGGGTACCCTGGAGGACTGCATGGGGCACGTGTCCCCCTAGGGGTACTTGGGAGGACTGCAGGGGGTTCGTGTCCCCCACGTGCCTCCGCACAACCATAAATATAAATCAAGCTTAAAGGTGCA
>CM042333.1:30794601-30802101 GCA_023566125.1 Zingel zingel | reverse complement strand
CCTTCCTCCCTCTCTCTGTCTCCCTCCCTCTATCTCTCCCATCCCTCCCTTCCTCCCCCTCTCTTCTCCCATCCCTCCCTTCCTCCCTCTCTCTGTCTCCCTCCCTCTATCTCTCCCATCACTCCCTTCCTCCCCCTCTCTGTCTCCCATCCCTCCCTTCCTCCCCCTCTCTTCTCCCATCCCTCCCTTCCTCCCTCTCTCTGTCTCCCTCCCTCTATCTCTCCCATCCCTCCCTTCCTCCCCCTCTCTTCTCCCATCCCTCCCTTCCTCCCTCTCTCTGTCTCCCTCCCTCTCTGTCTCCCATCCCTCCCTTCCTCCCCCTCTCTGTCTCCCATCCCTCCCTTCCTCCCCCTCTCTTCTCCCATCCCTCCCTTCCTCCCTCTCTCTGTCTCCCTCCCTCTCTGTCTCCCATCCCTCCCTTCCTCCCCCTCTCTGTCTCCCATCCCTCCCTTCCTCCCCCTCTCTTCTCCCATCCCTCCCTTCCTCCCCCTCTCTTCTCCCATCCCTCCCTTCCTCCCTCTCTCTGTCTCCCTCCCTCTATCTCTCCCATCCCTCCCTTCCTCCCCCTCTCTGTCTCCCATCCCTCCCTTCCTCCCCCTCTCTCTCTCCCAGTCCCAGGCCAGTTCCTCTGAACTGGGGAAACAGCTGGCAGAGGTGGAGTCTCTCCTTCAGAAGCAAGATCTGCTGGAAGCTCAAATCTCCGCTCACGGTGAAACCATCACCGCCATCAGCAGCACGGCGCTGAAAGTGCGATATTTTATATTTTTAAATTAATTTTAACACCACACACAAAACATACATATTGCAAAATGAACATACCCCTCCCCCATCACTAGGGCTGGATATCATACAAAAATATTCTATATATACTTTGATACCAGTTCCTAAACAATACTTTTTAATTCAATTAATTAATTAAATTAAAAAAAAGAAAATAAATGACAACATTAAAGCTCCTACTACGTGAGCCCCGTCTCTGTTGAGTTTTCTCTGCGTGTCTCTATGATGTGTAACGTTAGACAGCCAATCACAGACATTATTAGATCCTGGCAGAAGCATGCTGCATGCTTATTGGCTCACATACGCTGATGAGATTTACTCCTTAGGGCAGGGCTGTCAAACTCAATTTCCCAAGGGGCCACACTGGAAATGATGATCACAATAAGGGCCAGACATGTTGAGTTGACTGACATGCTTTTAGTTAACAAAAAAAGTCAATTAACTTTGTATTATTGCATGTCTCATATGGCTTTCTCCCATACAGTTTGGTCGACAAAAAACCCTAAAAAAGTCAGAAAAAAAGTCTCTTAGCCATCGTAACATAGACGTTAGCAAGTCATGAAAAAGTAATATTACATTTTTAAAAGCAGCTGACTCACAACAACCTGTTTCATTGGCTGAATATTAAAAAATTCTGCACGGCAGTGTTGCATAATTACAGCATGACAAACAGGCACTAGTCGGGCCAAAATCTGCTGTGAACTTAAATTGAAATGCGGGCCGGATTAAAATTGGCAAGGGGCTGGATTTGGCCCCCGGGCCTTGAGTTTGACACGTGCCTTAGGGAGTGAAATTGGGTATTGAGGGTTAGGGTTAGGGTTAGAAAGATGAAGGGTTAGGGTTAGGGGTTAGGGTTAGGGTTAGAAAGATGAAGGGTTAGGGTTAGGGGGTTAGGGTTAGGGTTAGAAAGATGAAGGGTTAGGGTTAGGGGGTTAGGGTTAGGGGTTAGGGTTAGGGTTAGAAAGATGAAGGGTTAGGGGGTTAGGGTTAGGGGTTAGGGGTTAGGGTTAGGGGGTTAGGGTTAGAAAGATGAAGGGTTAGGGTTAGGGGGTTAGGGTTAGGGGTTAGGGTTAGGGTTAGGGGTTAGGGTTAGGGTTAGAAAGATGAAGGGTTAAGGGTTAGGGTTAGGGTTAGGGGTTAGGGTTAGGGTTAGAAAGATGAAGGGTTAGGGTTAGGGGTTAGGGTTAGGGTTAGGATGACACAGTGACTAAATACATTCAAGACCGTACAACAAAATAACAACAAAATAGACAATAACCTATAAACCGAATAAACGTATGTAAAAATGACAACACCATAAACTAGAGATGCACCGATAGAGCGGCCGGTGACCGGGATTGGCCGGTTTTCACGTGCTCGGCCTTGACCGGCGACCGGCAGGTCAGTCTGACATATGCCGATTTCATGCCGGTCAACGCTCCAATTAACTGACAACATAAGTTCTACCAGTTACAGTTCTCAAGGACGCACGCACACACGGACGCCACAGCACGCTCTCTTCTTCCTTTCTCTCAACTTCTCCGCCGTGTGTGGCGTACCCGCTCGCGGTGTGAAGGCGTGTCGGCGCTATTCTCCCACATGTAGGAACCTGGTGAATTAACCTGCAACATGTCAGCTGTTTGGGGTTCTTCAGCGTGTGTGCAGAAGATAACAAGTTTGCAATATGCAACAGCTGCAAGGAAAGAGTAGGGCGTGGAGGGACCACACCAACAACCCAAATCACATTTCTTTAGTTGATATCGGACGTGAAGAGAAGGAAATGGTTCTAACATTGACCTTTAGATGTGTGTGAATGTCCCACACCAGGAGTCATTTATATAGTTCTATTTCATAGTGATCCATTATCTGTTCAAACATGTTCTATTAAAGAAAAGATAGAAAATAAATATGTGTGTGTGCTGTAAAGTGGTTAGAAAAAAAAAAAAATCAGAATCGGCTAAAATCGGTATCAGCTGACCTAACTCAAAGAAAATCGGAATTCGGAATCGGACTAGAAAGTTGTAATCGGTGCATCTCTACCATGAACCCATCCAGCCCAGTCTCACAGCAGTAGATTAAATTACGTGAACATTTCACGATCTGCTGTGAGACTGGGCTGACCCATCACACGCATCTCTTCTCTTAGGTAAAGATAAAGGTTTAGGAGCAGGAGGTTTCTTTGATTTGTCCACTAACGTGTCTTTCTCTTCCGTCAGGTGAAAGTGAGAGATGGTCAGCAGATTCAGAGCAGAGTGAGAGCTCTCGACACGCAGTATAAATCTCTGGTGTCTCTCAGCAGCAACAGGTTTTCCTCACTTTTCACTTTTATTGATTCTGATTTATTAAACAACAGATATGAAGATAGAGCACTCCTTTACACCATCTGTTTTTCTTAATTTTTTTTCCTCTTTATATCTTTTTCTCTTTTTATGTCCCTCCATCTCTGTTCTCACTGCTCTCCTCCTGGCCCAATTCCTGCCCTCTTTTTCGTTCTCTCACCTCGTTTCCTCTCACCTCGTTTCCTCTCACCTCGTTTCCTCTTGCCTTGTTTCCTCTTGCCTCGTTTCCTCTCGCCTCGTTTCCTCTTGCCTCGTTTCCTCTTGCCTCGTTTCCTCTTGTCTCTTTTTCTTTCGCCTCGCTTCCTGTCGTCTGGTTTCCTCTTGCCTCGTTTCCTCTCATCTCGTTTCCTCTTGTCTGGTTTCCTCTCGCCTCGTTTCCTCTCGTCTGGTTTCCTCTTGCCTCGTTTCCTCTCATCTCGTTTTCTTTCGTCTGGTTTCCTCTTGTCTGGTTTCCTCTTGCCTCATTTCCTCTCATCTCGTTTTCTTTTGTCTGGTTTCCTCTCGTCTGGTTTCCCCTCGCCTCGTTTCCTCTCGCCTCGTTTCCTCTCGTCTGGTTTCCTCTTGCCTCGTTTCCTCTCGTCTGGTTTCCTCTTGCCTCGTTTCCTCTCATCTGGTTTTCGCTCGTCTGGTTTCCTCTCGTCTGGTTTCCCCTCGCCTCGTTTCCTCTCATCTGGTTTTCGCTCGTCTGGTTTCCTCTCGTCTGGTTTCCCCTCGCCTCGTTTCCTCTCATCTCGTTTCCTCTCGTCTGGTTTCCCCTCGCCTCGTTTCCTCTCGTCTGGTTTCCCCTCGCCTCGTTTCCTCTCGCCTCGTTTCCTCTCGCCTCGTTTCCTCTCGTCTGGTTTCCTCTTGCCTCGTTTCCTCTCATCTGGTTTTCTCTCGTCTGGTTTCCTCTCGTCTGGTTTCCCCTCGCCTCGTTTCCTCTCATCTCGTTTCCTCTCGTCTCGTTTCCTCTCGTCTCGTTTCCCCTCGCCTCGTTTCCCCTCACCTCATTTCCTCTCGCCTCGTTTCCCCTCGTCTAATTTCCCCTCACCTTGTTTCCCCTCGTCTGGTTTCCTTTCGTCTCGTTTCCTCTCGCCTCGTTTTCTCTTGCCTCGTTTCCTCTCGCCTCGTTTCCCCTCGTCTGGTTTCCCTTCGTCTCGTTTCCTCTCGCCTCGCTTTCTCTTGCCTTGCTTCCTCTTGACTTGCTTCCTCTCATTTCCTTTCCTCTCATCTCATTTCCTCTCGTCTCATTTCCTCTTGTATCCCCTCTATGATTTCCTCCTCCCCTCATCTCCTCTCTTCCTCTCCTCTTCCGTGTCTCCTCTCCTACCCTCGTCTTTCTTCTCATCTTATTTCCTCTCGTTTCCCCCTCTCTTGTTTATTCTCATTTCCTCTTCTCTTGTTTTCTTCTCTCCTCTCAACTTGCTTTCTCTTGTCTTGTTTCCTCTCCTCTTCCCCCTTCTCCCCTCTTTTTCCTTCTCTTGCGTCATTCCTCTCCTCTTGTCTTGTTTCCTTTCCTATTGTTTCCTCCTCTCCACATCTCTTGTTTCCATCTCTCTGCCATTTTCTCTCCTCTCGTTTATTTCTTGTCTCATTTTTTTCTCTCTTCTTTCTTCCACTCCTCGTGTTTCTTTCTCACATCTGGCTTCCTCCTCCTTCCTTCCTCCCCACCTGTCAGGAGGAGACAGTTGGAGGTTCAGCTGAGGCTGTTTGAGTTCTTCTATGACTGTGAAGAGGCGGAGGCCTGGCTGTATGAGCGCTGGTTGAGGCTGCAGACGGCCGGACTCGGAAGAGACCTGAACCACATCCAGCTGGCCCAACACAAACACAAGGTTCTGTCCACATCCACAGTTTCTACACACAGTACAACACATCGGGTCAACTACAACACAATACATTCTGAAGTGCAAACATACACAGGAGAGATTTTAGAGAACTTGGTATTCATAATTTTTGTACAGAGCACCTTAAGCACGTGTCAAACTCGAGGCCCAGGGGCCAAACCTGTCCCTTCGCAGATTTTGGCTCGCTTTTTCAATTTTTTGATGCCTTTTCTGAAGTTTTTGCCACTTTTTCCGACATTTTTAGGTGCAGATTTTCAACATTTTTTCCAATGTTTTCGCTTTGTTCTTTGATGACTACTTTTTGGGGGCATTATGTTGACTAAGCTGTAAAAGAGAAGTGTATAAGAGACATGCAATAATACAGTAAAAGATGTTTGACTTTTTCGATGAAATGAAAGGATGTCAATATACAAAGGTTTGACACCCCTGACCTAAAGGAACATGGGGATTATTTTTTCAAATAACTTCCAATAACAGAGAAGCTAATTTGTTCACACAAGAAAGACCGTAAACGGTAGTAATACGTCCATAAAAACTGGGTGAAAATCCAGAAAATCTTTGTTGCGTTTGGCTTTCCGTGAGCCCACAAATGGATGCAAGACACTTTGAAAATGCTGCACAGGATGCTGCATTATCAGAAGGTTTTTCGGACGTTTAATAACCTTTTTTACCGTCTTTTCTTTGGCGCTCCGCTCTCCTTAATAGCATTCGATAGAAAACTTTTTCGAGAGCCTCGGTTTTGGGTGAATTACCAAGAACACAATTTAATTCTGAAGTGCAAACATACATACGATAGATTGGTAGAGAACTTGCATTTACTGATTTTATATGGAGCACCTAAAGAGACATTCTTCTCTCATGCTTACGAGAAACCAATCTAAGACTAGCAAGATTATGCTAACAAAGTATTGCTTATGTTATGTGGCTAAAGTTAGTATTTCACATTCACAGCAGGAAATCAGTTAACAGGAAATCAGTTAACAGTTACCGTATCATTAAGTTTGTGAATGACACTATCGGGTACATTTCGTTGAGTTTACAGGAAGATGAAAACTTCCTCCTTGGCTGCTACTCATATTGGTTTGTCATGCTCACAAGAAAGTTTTAGTACTCACGAGAAAGTTTTAGTACTCACCAGAAAGTTTTAGTACTCACGAGAAAGTTTTAGTACTCACGAGAAAGTTTTAGTACTCACCAGAAAGTTTTAGTACTCACCAGAAAGTTTTAGTACTCACAAGAAAGTATCTTCTGCTCACAAGAAAGTTTTAGTGCTCACCAGAAAGTATCTTCTGCTCACAAGAAAGTTTTAGTACTCACGAGAAAGTATCTTCTGCTCACAAGAAAGTTTTAGTACTCACGAGAAAGTTTTAGTACTCACAAGAAAGTTTTAGTGCTCACCAGAAAGTTTTAGTGCTCACCAGAAAGTTTTAGTACTCACCAGAAAGTATATTCTGCTCGCAAGAAAGTTTTAGTACTCACCAGAAAGTATTAGTACTCACCAGAAAGTTTTAGTACTCACCAGAAAGTATTAGTGCTCACCAGAAAGTTTTAGTACTCACTAGAAAGTTTTAGTGCTCACGAGAAAGTTTTAGTACTCACAAGAAAGTTTTAGTACTCACCAGAAAGTATCTTCTGCTCACAAGAAAGTTTTAGTACTCACCAGAAAGTTTTAGTACTCACCAGAAAGTTTTAGTACTCACCAGAAAGTTTTAGTACTCACGAGAAAGTATCTTCTGCTCACCAGAAAGTTTTTTGTCTGCACAGCATTATCTTTCCTGATGTCCCTTTAGGGGCTCTGTAATTTTCTTCTACTTGTAATTCTTTTTCTGAGCTTCAACCGATTTTAATTGGCACTCTGGATTGATTTGTGTATTTGTAATGTAATCTGATTACATCCTGTAAGGCGTTGGAGGCGGAGCTCCAGGCCCAGGAGTCTCTGTACCAGGGGGTTCTGGGTCGAGGTCAGGACCTGCTGTCCAAACAGAGTCAGCCCAATCAGCAAGCCATCCAGAAGTGGATCCGTACCCTGAAGAAGCAGTGGAGCCACTTGACCGACGAGGCAACGCTACACCGCAACAGACTGCAGGCCGCAGCCGCCATCAAACAGGTAGACGAAGAAACGCCATCTATTAACCTAATACAGTGGACAGGGAGGATGTAGACTCAGGGCTTAAAGTATTCCGGCACCGTGCCAGATCTGCAGCGTGCGGGGGAAAAATAAATAAAAAAAGTTGGGATCTTGCATGCGGTTTAATATTCTCGAGTCAATTGATTTCACCTACCAATCATATGAGAGGAATGCAGCTCTTACTGATGTTACAAGCCTATCAGAAGCAGAGCAGGGCGGGTCCTGGCAACGCAGTGTAATGAGAGATCCATGCATCACGTGTTAGTGTTGTCGGTGAGCGCAAGTTCATGAAGCCTGGGGATGATGTCCTACCCAAAGATAAAGGACTGAAAAATAAATGGCGCTGGGCGTGGATAGAAGAAGCAGGTAGAGACGATGATGTCTTATTTTGGTAGTCTAATGTTTTGCATTTTGCTCAGTTTCCTGTTTTATTTTGATAGTCTGGATTTCT
>CM042333.1:30764601-30792101 GCA_023566125.1 Zingel zingel | reverse complement strand
AGTACTTTGCAGATGTGGCGGAGGCCGACTCCTGGCTGGGCGACAGGAAACCGCTGCTGACCAGCGAGGATCACGGAAAGGATGAGTCGAGCACGGCCGCATTGCTGCAGCGCCACCTGCGGTTGGAAAAGGAGATGGCGGCATACGCCTCGGAGATAAAGAGACTAACTGAGCAGGCGAGGAACGCCGCGCAGCAAACAGCTCTGACCGTAAGTACAGACTTATATCAAACTTTCTGTGTCGCTGTAGCTGCGAGACAAGCATGAGCTGTAAAAACCCAGGAATGAACTGCATGTGTAACAGTACACAGAAGTCAGGGATTTTGTCAGGGCCAGGTACAATGTCTCGGTTCATACCTGACTTTAGGGGTCACGATTCGGCTCACACCTGTGTTTAAGGAGCACGGGCGGGTTAGGTTTATACCTGGGTTTAGGAGTCACAGTTCGGTTCATACCTGGGTTCTAGCTTAGAAATCTAGACCACCCTAACGGCAGCAAATGTAATTTGCAGCCAGGGTCAGTCTAGCAACTCTCCGTTGGCTTGCGAGCTGGAAAAACCAAACTCTAGTCAGGCCAATCACATCATGTATAGAGTGGGTGGGCGGGGCTTATGGCTGCTGCTGCTGGTGAACAGCGGTCTCTGGAATCGGCTTTGGCCGCGACTCTGGAAGACTTGGAGTTCAGCTTTTCTTTGAGAAAAGAACAAAGAACGGCACTGAAGTCATTCTTAAAAAAGGAAGATGTGTTCAGAGTTTAAAGTTGAATCTATCAACTAGCGTTGCTCTGATTGGTTGTAGAGCTATCCTATTACGTGCAGAGAGAATTTGAAAGACAACCGTTGATCCCGCCCCCTCGGATTGAGCCCTGCCAATGGTAAGTTCCCAGACCCAACATCTGGATGTGGGTCTGGCTTGTCAGGCTACCTGAGTTCAGGAGTCACGGTTCGGTGCATTCCTGGGTTTAGGGGTTACGATTCGGTACAGCGGGAAAAAAACCCAGAAAAAATGTTCTCTGAATAAAGTGACACTGACTCTCTTCCTGTGTAGGCGGAGCCTCAGCAGAGTAAGATGATCCAATACAGCGACTCATCCGGAGACGAGGACGGTCCACGAGCGGTGACATCACCGCCACCTAGAGCCGGGGGTGGGGGGGCCTCTGGGAGTGAAGACAGCAGGGCCAAGGTCCGCTTCAGATACAGCAGAGGTACTAAAGGTCCCCTCTGTGGAGCTGTCATAGATATATAGATAGATATATAATGTATTCATCCCGAAGGAAATGTTAGGATCCAGTAGCTTAGACAACCTTAACACATCAATCACATATACACACATATATATCTTACATACATAAGAATAAAAATAAAAATAAAAATCACACACAGAAATGCAATGGCCATGATAAGGTGCTATGGTAGACGGTGTGCAATGGTGATAGTGCAAAAGTGAACAGTGCAGTAGATATTTCACATGCTGAATTCAAGTTCTGCCTACATCAAATATTATTAAATATTAACTATGACTATAAAATATTAGAAGCGAGCTTGTGACCGGGAGGTCGTCGGTTCAATCCCCAGACCGACAGGATAAAATCTGGGTGGGGAAAGTGAAAGAGCAGTGCTTGTCCCTCCCTCATTACCACCACTGAGGTGCCCTTGAGCAAGGCCCTTATGTATGTGATCAGATCAGACTGTGGTAGTACTGGGCAGCTTCCAGGTATGAATGTGGTCAGATCAGACTGTGGTGGTACTGGGCAGCTTCCAGGTAAGAATGTGATCAGATCAGACTGTGGTGGTACTGGGCAGCTTCCAGGTATGAATGTGATCAGATCAGACTGTGGTGGTACTGGGCAGCTTCCAGGTATGAATGTGATCAGATCAGACTGTGGTAGTACTGGGCAGCTTCCAGGTATGAATGTGGTCAGATCAGACTGTGGTGGTACTGGGCAGCTTCCAGGTATGAATGTGGTCAGATCAGACTGTGGTGGTACTGGGCAGCTTCCAGGTATGAATGTGGTCAGATCAGACTGTGGTGGTACTGGGCAGCTTCCAGGTATGAATGTGGTCAGATCAGACTGTGGTGGTACTGGGCAGCTTCCAGGTATGAATGTGATCAGATCAGACTGTGGTAGTACTGGGCAGCTTCCAGGTATGAATGTGGAACTGTGTGAATGTGATCAGGGCGTTCCTGCAAAAGAGAGGCTGCCTCTCAGTGAACCTTCCCTGAATAAATAAAGGTAAATAATAATAAAAAAAAATATTAACATAATAACATATTAACTGACTGATTGAATAAGAATAAGAACAATATATAAGGGAATATAGGGAATAAGTTAGAAGATGTAGTTGTATACAGTAGAGCATGATGGGACGTTACACAAACACAAACACATTCAATTCTAAACTTCTAAACCTGGTCAGTTAACATCCAGTGTGGATTTTCAGAAATATGTATAATACACATTTGTTCACACAAGAAAGACAGTAACAAGGTTACAAAACGTCTGAAAAACTGGATGAAAATCCAGGAAATCTTTGGTTTAGCAATAGCTTAGCCTAAATTGTAGCGTTTGGATTTCCACGAAGGGATGCAAGACACAGGATGTTGCATTTTTAGAAGGTTTTTCAGACATTTAATAACCTTTTTTGCCGTTATTTGTTTTGCCGCTCCGCTCTCCTGATACCACAATCCATAGAAAACCTTTTCTGGGAGCATAGAAAAGTGGGGATGCACCAAATCCAGATTTTTGGTTAAGATTCTGAAACCGAATACAGAATCCTCCTCCCATCCTCAGTCCATTAACACAGTTAACACATTAATGAAGTCAACAGCGTCCACAGCAGTGTACCTTTCATTTTATTTTATTTTAACTGGGGGTGATCTGAGGCCCACTGTTTGTTCGGTGTAGGGCAAAGCTGGTAATGGTCGTCTGGTTAACACCAGTTCTTAGCTGGGACTGTCCTTCCTTTGCCGTACCTGAAGTTGCTCCATTCTGGCTGCTGTCTGTAGATTCCTTCATCACAACTCGTATTCTTCCAGATGTTTGATACCAGATGTTGTAACAGCAGTGATGTTGTGTATTGTTTAGGGTCCTCGCCACCACCAGACTAATCAGCATTGCAGATTGAACATGTAGCTGGACTTGAACGACCTTCTTTTGACTTAAAGTGCTGCCAAACATCACTTTTTCTGCTCACCAGTTCCATTTCCACTTCCTCACAGCCTGCTGCATTGAACGCTCCACCTACGTTAACACCTTCCCGTAATCAACGGCGCCGTCATTACGGCGAACAGCGTAGGCAGAAACCCAACCCCGTCAAAAAGCCCGATATTCAGCCCAATCAAAAGCCCAATCCTGGATTCGGTGCATCCCTGATAGAAAGCTTGGAACGGTTTTGGGTAATCTATTCCATTAAAAATGTTAAAATGTGGTTTCAGGTCAGTTTCCATGGGATCGTAATGAAATTGTCACCATTGTCCACACTGAGCCGGATGGAGACCGAGTTCTGGCCAGAGACAGCCGAGGAAACCAGCAGCTCGTCCCCAAAACCTACCTGACCCTGCTGCCAGCCACCGTACGATCAATACTCATTTAAATTACATCATTTATCAGTAACCTTTTTTAAATCAATGTTCTTAAAGGAGAATTCCGGTCAATTTCAACCCATAGCTCTGTTGTTTGGAAATTTGGAGTGCTGTCAGTAGCAAGAAAAATGAAAATAATCGGTGCTACCTACACCGTGTTATCCCCCTGCTAGTGTTAGCACCCAACAGGCTTAAACAGGGCAAGTTTTAAACCTGTTTTAAGCCTCTAAACATGCTTGAAATGTCATTACAAGTGCCTCCCCATGTGCAGTGATTCCTTCCGAGGGAACACAGTGAATCTGACTGGAATATTGGATTGTATGAGTTCGACAATCGACTAGTGTGGACTTGACCGGAAAACAGGAAATAAACAGAGGTATGTGCACTGGCTGGATTAACACAACTTTTAAGCCTTTCTGTCACATCTCCTGCAGTCAGATTCACTGTGTTCCCTCAGAAGGAATCACTGCACATGGGGAGGCCCTTGGAATGACATTTCGAGCATGTTTAGAGGCTAAAAACACGTTTAAAACTTGCCCTGTTTAAGCCTGTTGGGTGCTAACGCTAGCAGGAGGATAGCACGGTGTAGGCAGCACCGATTGTTTTCATTTTCTTTTTCTACTGCCAGCACTCCACATTTACAAACAACAGAGCTACGTGTTGAAATTGACCGGAATTCACCTTTAAGACCTGTTTGTAAAGATGAATAATTTTAGATCAATAATGAGTCTAATCATTGTCCTAACACTTCTCAGGCTCCTCCCCCCATCCCGCCCGACTCCACCAATGGCGCGCCAGAGAGCCCAAGCAGGAAGTTGAGTCGTCCGAGACGCAGCCGCTCGATGCGTCGCGGTACGGCAGAGATCCAGACAACATGGCTGCCAGACCCACAGTACCAGAGAGACACTGTGGAGAGCACGCAGGCCGGCTTGGACCGGGACTACAATTCCCTGTACAACCTGGTCAAGGTGAGAGGGGCAGCATGGGAAATGTAGTTGGAGTTTGTGTAAAGATTAAAGGGTAACTTTGGCTTTTCTCATCAACCTGGAACTCTAATTTTCCCGTGTTTTTGTGTCTCAAGTGACGCAAAACAAGCTGCAAAACCTTCAATATCTGTCCACTAAAAGTTCTGTTGTTGCCGCTGACAGACTCAGATTATTATTCTAAGTGTCTGAGGACATTATGAAAGGATCGCTACAGAGATAGACCTTTTTAGTTAAAGAGGAAGATCCTTTTAGTTTAACATTAAATAGCCCAGAAATCACCATCACCAAACTCCACCAGACTCCATGTAAATAATCACTACTTTTATCATCGTAAATCACACTTCATTCAAAGTGGACAGAAACTAAATAAAACTATCAAAAGCCATCTTGGTTCATCTTTCCACTGTTCCAACAATCACCACTCTGGTTTGGTTGAAATAAACCCTTTATTCACCCATTTACATGTGGAGATATGCTGGCTCTATACATGCTAAAAGTCCTGATTATTTACATGGAGTCTGGTGGAAATATGCTGGCTCTATACACGCTAAAAGTACTGATTATGTACATGGAGTCTGGTGGAAATATGCTGGCTCTATACATGCTAAAAGTCCTGATTATTTACATGGAGTCTGGTGGAAATATGCTGGCTCTATACACACTAAAAGTACTGATTATTTACATGGAGTCTGGTGGAGTTTGGTGATGGTGATTTCGGGGCTGTTTCATGTTAAACTAAAAGGATCTTACTCTTTAACTAAAAGGTCTATCTCTGTAGGGATCCTTTGATAATGCCGTCAGACACTTAGAATAATAATCTGACTCTGTCAGCAGCAACAACAGAACTTTCAGTGGACGCTAACTGAAGCTGAACATTTGTCCTGTAGGGTTACACAGCTGCCGATTACAACGTTTTAAAGACTTTTGTTCACATCAGTCACTAACACACAAATGCGTGGAGAAATAGGGTCCAGGTTGAAAAATTACCCTTTAAAATAAAGCCTAAAGGAAGTTGTGAGGGTACAAGCGGCCAAAATGGGTTTCCTCTTCCACCCTATCTCCCTTAGAGATAGGATGAGAAGCTCAGTCATCCGTGAGGAGCTCGGAGTAGACCTGCTGCTCCTTCACGTCGAAAGGAGCCAGTTGAGGTGGTTCGGGCATCTGGGAAGGATGCCCCCTGGGCGCCTCCCTAGGTAGGTGTTCCAGGGAAGTCCAGCTGGGAGGAGGTCTCGGGGAAGACCCAGGACTAGGTGGAGGGACGTCTAGCTAGAAAGAGGCCTCGGGGAAGACCTAGGACTAGGTGGAGGGACGTCTAGCTAGAAGGAGGCCTCGGGGAAGACCTAGGACTAGGTGGAGGGACGTCTAGCTAGAAGGAGGCCTCGGGGAAGACCTAGGACTAGGTGGAGGGACGTCAAGCTGGGAGGAGGCCTCGGGGAAGACCCAGGACTAGGTGGAGGGACGTCTAGCTAGAAGGAGGCCTCGGGGAAGACCTAGGACTAGGTGGAGGGACGTCTAGCTAGAAGGAGGCCTCGGGGAATACCTAGGACTAGGTGGAGGGACGTCAAGCTGGGAGGAGGCCTCGGGGAAGACCCAGGACTAGGTGGAGGGACGTCCAGCTGGGAGGAGGCCTCGGGAAAGACCCAGGACTAGGTGGAGGGACGTTCAGCTGGTAGGAGGCCTCAGGGAAGACCTAGGACTAGGTGGAGGGACGTCCAGCTGGGAGGAGGCCTCGGGGAAGACCCAGGACTAGGTGGAGGGACGTTCAGCTGGTAGGAGGCCTCGGGGAAGACCCAGGACTAGGTGGAGGGATTATATCTCCAACCTGGCCTGGGAATGCCTTGGGATCCACCAGTCAGAGCTGGTTAATGTGGCTCGGGAAAGGGAAGTTTGGGGTCCCCTGTTGCTGGATGAAGATGGATGGATGGATGGATGGATGGAAGTGGTGAAGAAGCAGGGAATGTAGAGTACAAATGGTTGTGTTTTTTGCAGACGAAGACGAGGAGTCTGCAGGAGACGCTGCGTCTGCATCGGTTCTCCAACAGCTGCCAGGAGTTTGAGTCGTGGATGGAGGACAAGGAGAACGTCCTGAACACCTTCAGCACCGACGCCGACAACCTGGGAGTGGTTCAGGCTAAATACGAGGTGAAGACTTCACTCAGCACGACACATTAACTTAACCCTCCTGTTGTCATCGGGTCAAATCTGACCCATTTTCAAAAAGTTTCTATAACAGAAATGTTGGGTTTCTTTCAACCAAATTTGAAAACAAAGTAACGTGGATTGTTCTCTACAACACTCTTCACAAGTTAAATGAAATATCAGTTCACTACTTTCATTGAATTTGTGAATGAAATTTGAAAAATTTATAATAGAACGATGAAAAACATCGGAAAAAATGTCAAAAAAGCACCGAAAAAAGTGACAAAAACATCGGAAAAGGTGAAAATAAACTTGGAAAAAAGTGACAAACGTTGGGAAAAGCTTAAAAATAACCCTGCAGAAAAATATTGACAGAAACTTAAAAAAAAGACGACCAAAACGTTTATTATTATTATTATTATTATTATTTTTAACATTTTGACCCAGAAAAACAAAAAGTTGCATCACGGTCGACGGGGAAGACAACACAAGGGTTAAACGGTTTAAAGCCCGAAAAAAGAACAGTTCAACACTTTTTAAGAAATATATATTCTTTCTCTTAGAGGAAGAGCGATGTCTTCAGATGTTAGATATCTCTGCATTTAACGTTCACTGAAAACAAACTAATTAATAACCATAACATGTTGCTGGCTTTTTCGCAGCAGTGAAGCGTGCAGCTTAGAAGGAATTGTTATTACTTTTTTTTAAGAATATTTTTATATTCATTTTAGGCCTTTATTTGTATAGGACAGCTGAAGATATGAAGGGGAATGACACACAGCAACCGGCCTCAGCTTCTTAGCAAACTATTTCAACGTTAAGCTATTTCAACTGTTAGCAAGGTATTTATACTTTAAGCTATTTCAACTGTTAGCTAACTATTTCAACCATTAGCAAGGTATTTATACTTTATACCTAACCCTAACCATTAGCAAGGTATTTATACTTTAAGCTATTTCAACTGTTAGCTAACTATTTCAACCATTAGCAAGGTATTTATACTTTATACCTAACCCTAACCATTAGCAAGGTATTTATACTTTAAGCTATTTCAACTGTTAGCTAACTATTTCAATCGTTAGCAAGGTATTTATACTTTAAGCTATTTCAACTGTTAGCTAACTATTTCAACCATTAGCAAGGTATTTATACTTTAAGCTGTTTCAACTGTTAGCTAACTATTTCAACCGTTAGCTAACTATTTCAATCGTTAGCAAGGTATTTATACTTTAAGCTATTTCAACCATTAGCTAACTATTTCAATCGTTAGCAAGGTATTTATACTTTAAGCTATTTCAATCGTTAGCAAGATATTTATACTTTAAGCTATTTCAACTGTTAGCTAACTATTTCAATCGTTACCTAACTATTTCAACTGTTAGCTAACTATTTCAATCGTTAGCAAGGTATTTATACTTTAAGCTATTTCAATCGTTAGCAAGATATTTATACTTTAAGCTATTTCAACTGTTAGCTAACTATTTCAATCGTTACCTAACTATTTCAACTGTTAGCTAACTATTTCAATCGTTAGCAAGGTATTTATACTTTAAGCTATTTCAATCGTTAGCAAGATATTTATACTTTAAGCTATTTCAACTGTTAGCTAACTATTTCAATCGTTACCTAACTATTTCAACTGTTAGCTAACTATTTCAATCGTTAGCAAGGTATTCATACTTTAAGCTATTTCAACCGTTAGCTAACTATTTCAATCGTTACCTAACTATTTCAACTGTTAGCTAACTATTTCAATCGTTAGCAAGGTATTTATACTTTAAGCTATTTCAACCGTTAGCTAACTATTTCAATCGTTACCTAACTATTTCAACTGTTAGCTAACTATTTCAATCGTTAGCAAGGTATTTATACTTTAAGCTATTTCAACCGTTAGCTAACTATTTCAATCGTTAGCAAGGTATTTATACTTTAAGCTATTTCAATCGTTAGCAAGATATTTATACTTTAAGCTATTTCAACTGTTAGCTAACTATTTCAATCGTTACCTAACTATTTCAACTGTTAGCTAACTATTTCAATCGTTAGCAAGGTATTTATACTTTAAGCTATTTCAACCGTTAGCTAACTATTTCAATCGTTACCTAACTATTTCAACTGTTAGCTAACTATTTCAATCGTTAGCAAGGTATTTATACTTTAAGCTATTTCAACCGTTAGCTAACTATTTCAATCGTTAGCAAGGTATTTATACTTTAAGCTATTTCAATCGTTAGCAAGGTATTTATACTTTAAGCTATTTCAACCGTTAGCTAACTATTTCAATCGTTACCTAACTATTTCAACTGTTAGCTAACTATTTCAATCGTTAGCAAGGTATTTATACTTTAAGCTATTTCAACCGTTAGCTAACTATTTCAATCGTTAGCAAGGTATTTATACTTTAAGCTATTTCAATCGTTAGCAAGATATTTATACTTTAAGCTATTTCAACTGTTAGCTAACTATTTCAAACATTAGCTAACTATTAATGACAGCAGGTCGGAGTCGAACTCGCGGCCTCTGCGTCGAGGAGTACACCTCTATATATGGGCGCCTGCTCTACCAGGTGAGCTAACTAGGCGCCCAGAGGGAATTATTTGTAATGGAAATTATGACCAGAGAGATTTAAATATGTTCTCAGATTTTTCAAGTCAAAAACTGGCAATTACCAGATAACGGAAACCCAGTTACAAGCATCTGCACATTCTGAACGAAATATGGTATTTATATTGTGAACACATCTGTCAAACACCATTTTTAAATGTACTGCTTGGACACTTTCTTTCTTTATGAACCCTAAAAAAAGTTACAAGATGTTTTAAATTGTAAGGACCTACTGACATTTTTTTAAGAGGGAAATTTAAGCCATTTTAATCTCACAGTTTTTCAAAATCAAACACTAAATCTTTTAAAATTTAACTTTCTTGTTCCAGAACTTCCTGACTGAGTTGGCGAGTGGGCGTGGCCAGTTGGATGACATCATCAGCATGGCGGAGGAGCTGGTGAAGAGCCGACACAGTAAGCAGAGAGACATCCAGGCCAGACAGAGGAGCGTTTCCAAAAGGTACGAACGTGAAATTGAGCCTCTCCGTCCAGAAACAACCACATGAACACTGAATATAACTGACAACGTTTACATGCACGTAATATGTCTCGTGATCCGAAAAAGACAATATTCCTTTAAGGCAGGGTTTCGGGTTTTAGAAGTATTCTTTGGACATGTAAGAATCTACATCTCAATCAGGGTTTTTACTAGCCAGACCAGCCTGACCCCCATCCAGATGTTGGGTCTGGGAACTCCCCATTGGCCGGGCTCAATCCGAGGGGCGGGATAAGCGCTCCAACCAATCAGAGCAACGCTAGTTGATAGATTCAACTTTAAACTCCGAACACATCTTCCTTTTTTAAGAATGACTTCAGGGCCGTTCTTTGTTCTTTTCTCAAAGAAAAGCTGAACTCCAAGTCTTCCAGAGTCGCGGCCAAAGCCGATTCCAAAGACCGCTGTTCACCAGCAGCAGCAGCCATAAGCCCCGCCCACCGACTCTATACACGATGTGATTGGCCCGGCCAGAGTTTGGTTTTTCCAGCTCGCAAGCCAACGGAGAGTTGCTAGACTGACCCTGGCTGCAAAATACATTAGCTGCTGCTAGGGTGCGTCTAGATTTCTAGGCAATGTTTTTACTGCAGTTTGCAACAGTTTACGGCCTCTTGCCTGTTTACCGTCAACTCTGTGCGTTGCTATGGTTACTGGACACAAACCAACCAGCCGACAGTTTGCAGGGTTGCGGTAGAGATGCACGGCCGAAAGACAAGAAGGAGAAACGGTTACTTTTTTTGTTTTAAGATTATTTCTGGGGGCTTTTCCCTTAATTAGATAGTGACAGTGGATATACAGGAAAGGTGGGAGAGAGATGGGATGACACGCAGCAAAGGGCAGCAGGTGGGACTCGAACTCAGGCCGCTGCAAAGGACTCAGCCTACATGGGGCGCAAGCCCTTACTGGGTGAGCTAGAGGTCACCCAAAACACAGCTACTTTTAAACATTATTAAAGACTTGGATATCAACAGGTTTTTGGATAAGAGCCGACCTTTTCTAGAAGCTTGTTGAAGGAATGAAAGAGAGAAGCTCCAATAAGTCCTCCACCGCTGGAACACGCTGATAAAAGCCCGGGCTGTGTCTCATTGCATACTTCAGTCAGTACACTGCTAATGTGCACTGACCACTTACTGCCGTAGTGCCCGCTTTCAATGGTTAGTATTGTCCTAAAAAGAACACCTATGTTAAAGGAACACGCCGACTTATTGGGACTTTGTCTTATTCACCGTATCCCCCAGAGTTAGATAAGTCCATACATACCCTTCTCATCTCCGTGCGTGCTGTAAGGCTGTCTGACGGCTCCACCGTTAGCTTAGCCTAGCACAGAACATGCAGGTGAATGGTTCCAGTAATCCTACTGCTCCCAATAAGTGACCAAATAACGCCAACATGTTCCTATTTCCATGTTGTGATTTGTAGAGTCACAGCGTGTAGAAATAACAAGGTAACATGAGACACAGCCATCTTCTAACCGTAAACAAACCGGGAACTATATTCTCAGACAGGCTTGCTGCAAAGCAAATCATTCCGCCCAAGTACTATATTCTTCCGCCTGAGAATATAGTTCCCGGTTTGTTTACGGTTAGAAGATGGCTGCGTCTCATGTGACCTTGTTATTTCTACACGCTGTGACTCTACAAATCACAACATGTAAATAGGAACATGTTGGCGTTATTTTGTCACTTATTCGGAGCAGTAGGCTAGTTGGAACCAGTTACCTCCAGGATCTATGCTAAGCTAAGCTACCGGTGGAGCCGTCAGACACTGCTACAACACGCATGGACACGAGAAGGGTATGTATGGACTTGTCTACCTCTGGGGGTTAGGGTGAATAAGCTAAAGTCCCAATAAGTTGGCGTGTTCCTTTAAAACACTTACTAGTAAATGACGAACACGACGAACGCAACACATGGCAGGATTGGACAAATGTGTCACGTGGGTCTGGCTGCTCCCGAATTTCAAACCGACCATAATGGCGGCTCGTTCAGAATACCATTTTACGAAAATAGTTCACCGTAACGTGTTCCTGAGAACATGTTAAGAGAGAAATAGGCCGTGCAGTTGCTGAATCTGTCTTCACTTCAGATCAACAAAGGTCAGGTTAAAAGATTTTCGTCAGATTTTGAGAGTCGGCGAGCCGAGCCGACCGCTCCTCATTTGCATAAAGTTGCCTGGATTCAACTGATACAAAACTTGTCGACGTCCCTGGTCCCTCCCCTTCCACTTAGGGTAACAAGGTCACATGAGACACAGCCATCTTCTAACCGTTTATAAACTGGGAACTATGTTCTCAGAAGGTGAAGCATTGATCTGCTCGGGGCTTCTCAGATGCTGCGAGCAGATCACTCCGCCCAAGTAGCAGAAGTAGCAGTGCTTCGCCTTCTGAGAATATAGTTCCCAGTATGTATCCGGTTAGAAGATGGCTGTGTCTCATGTGACCTTGTTATTTGTACACAATGTGACTCTACAAATCAGAACATGTAAATAGGAACATGTTGGAGTTATTTTGTCACTTATTGGGAGCAGTAGGCTAGATGGAGCCGGTTACCTCCAGGATCTGTGCTAAGCTAAGCTAGATGGAGCCGGTTACCTCCAGGATCTGTGCTAAGCTAGGCTAGTTGGAGCCGGTTACCTCCAGGATTTGTGCTAAGCTAGGCTGGATGGAGCCGGTTACCTCCAGGATTTGTGCTAAGCTAGGCTAGATGGAGCCGATTACCTCCAGGATCTGTGCTAACCAGGCTAGTTGGAGCCGGTTACCTCCAGGATCTGTGCTAACCATGCTAGCAGTGGAACCGTTGGACAGAGTTACAACTCGCACGGAGATGAGAAGGGTATGTATGGACTTATCTAACTCTGGGGGATACCGGGAATAAGACAAAGTCCCAATAAGTCAGCGTGTTCCTTTAGACTTAAAACTAAGTGTTTGAAGTGTGCAAATAGGCAGTTTGAGCCACAGCCCTGTTTTACACAGCTGCATGTCAACGGGAATATTAACTTTCATTATCCATGGAAACAGCTTAGAGGAATGTCGTCTTTTTCAGAATAAGAGCAAAAAGCGGAATATTATGTGCACCTAAACATACTTACTAGGGGTGCACCATTCAGGAAATGTCACAATTTGATTAAATATCGATTCTTGATTAAAAAAACTATTCACAGTATGTAAATGTAGTTACTTTTCACATGTGATTGCAGTAGACAATTTAAAAAAAAAAAAAATAATAATAATAAAAATTTGGAATTCTTTTTTGAATCGGTAGAACTTGAATCACGATACGAATGTGAATAGATTTTTTTGCACACTCCTAATACTCACTGATGATTCTGACTGGATATAAACTGGTATAAGATCTTTGATGAGTGCTGACGTGGATTTGATGTGAGTCAGCTCTCCCGTCTCCTTTCGTGTCTGCAGGTGGGACCGGATCCAGCGGCTGAAAGACGAGAAAGGACACGAGCTGCTGAGCACGGCGGACGTGCAGTCCTTCCTGCAGAGCTGCGCGGAGGCCAAAGCTCAGCTGCACGGCCAGCTGTCCGGCCTGGACACCGTGGACGTGGGCTGCAGCTCCTTCACCCTGCAGGCCGAGGAGAAGATCCAGACTCAGACCCTCCGAGACATCCAGACCCTGGAGGCTAAGATCGCCTACCTGAAGAACGTCGCCAAGATGTACGGCTCTGATCTAGAATGGAGAAACATCATTTATTGAATTTTAATACTAAGATTTGTATCCAGTGTTTCCACAGGGTCTTAAAAAGTCTAGCATTTCAAAATCTAAATTTTAGGCTTTAAAAAGTCTAAAAGCATTGTGTTCTAGATCTTAACTACGTTACATGTCATTTAGCTCAGTGGTTCCCAACCTTTTTTCCTTGGCGCCCCCCCCTACTTATGTCGAAGAAAAGCTGAGCCCCCCCCCCCGAAACCGAAGTTGAGGTAACTCTCGAGATAGAACCTTACTTTCTTTTTTGATACAGAGGAGTTATCACCACTTTTACGTTTCTCCGCCATGTTTCATTCATAAAACAGTGATGCCGTGGATGCTAGCAGCTAGCAGATAGCAGCTAGCAGCTAGCAGCTAGCAGCTGACCTGATGACAGCAAGGGTCCCAGGTTAAGAGGTCCCGGAGGTTTAGGGTCCCAGGTTAAGAGGTCCCGGAGGTTTAGGGTCCCAGGTTAAGAGGTCCCGGAGGTTTAGCATCCCAGGTTAAGAGGTCCCGGAGGTTTAGGGTCCCAGGTTAAGAGGTCCCGGAGGTTTAGCATCCCAGGTTAAGAGGTCCCGGAGGTTTAGGGTCCCAGGTTAAGAGGTCCCGGAGGTTTAGCATCCCAGGTTAAGAGGTCCCGGAGGTTTAGGATCCCAGGTTAAGAGGTCCTGGAGGTTTAGGGTCCCAGGTTAAGAGGTCCCGGAGGTTTAGGGTCCCAGGTTAAGTGGTCCCGGAGGTTTAGGGTCCCAGGTTAAGAGGTCCTGGAGGTTTAGGGTCCCAGGTTAAGAGGTCCTGGAGGTTTAGGGTCCCAGGTTAAGAGGTTTAGGGTGACAGGTTAAGAGGTCCTGGAGGTTTAGGGTCCCAGGTTAAGAGGTCCCGGAGGTTTAGGGTGACAGGTTAAGAGGTCCCGGAGGTTTAGGGTCCCAGGTTAAGAGGTGCCGGAGGTTTAGGGTCCCAGGTTAAGAGGTCCCGGAGGTTTAGGGTCCCAGGTTAAGAGGTCCTGGAGGTTTAGGGTCCCAGGTTAAGAGGTCCTGGAGGTTTAGGGTCCCAGGTTAAGAGGTCCCGGAGGTTTGATCTACTATGTAGCCTGCCTACAATTTTAAGCGAGAACAAAACTACATAGTTTGTATACAGACTTTTGTATACGTTATATATTCTATCATATTTTTGTTTAACATGTGCAAATATATATTTTTTATCCAACCTCAAACCAGATAAAGACTTGCGCCCCCCCCTCTGATCTTTGCCACCCCCCTGATCTTTGCCACCCCCCTGATCTTTGCCACCCCCCTGAGGGGTCCCCAGACCCCAGGTTGGGAACCACTGATTTAGCTGACTCTTTTATCCAAAGCGACTTCCAATCTTTATATATGTCAGAGGTCGCACGCCTCTGGAGCAACTAGGGGTTAAGTGTCTTGCTCAAGGACACATTGGTTGATGTATAGCAGTGGGAATCGAACCCAGATCTACGACACCAAAGGCATGTGTCCTATCCACTGGTCCATCACCACTCCAACTAATGTCCATGTTAAAGTTAAATGCAAAGATTTCTATCATTTAAGGACAGTTCTGGCGCAACATAATCCTAGGGGTTAATAACATAATAATACTTGGTAAGTCACTATTTTCTACCACTAACAAGGCTCAAAATATCACCACACTTCAAGGGTAGCATAATGAGGGTCCTTACATGTAAACTGAAGCTGTGAGAACTTTGTAAATGTACAGACATGGCGCTCATTATGCTACCGAGGAAACTGGTAATGCTCCGGTGCAGCCAGAAAGAAATTCTACCGGATGTTCCTCTTTTCAGAAACACACAGAAGTGGTGAAAGAGAAAGGGCTGACAAATCTACATTGAGAAAAAAAAGATGATGTTGCTTCATTGCAAGGTATATTTGCGTTCTTTTTGGAAGTACTAATGACAAAAACAACAGTTTTAAAACAGATTGACATGCAATTATTAAAAAGATAGTTTATAAAGACAGTAGCGTTCATGTTTACATGCACCCACATCTCTTTAATATAGGCCTTAGTGGTCCCTAATACTGTATCTGAAGTCTCTTTTATATAGACCTTAGTGGTCCTCTAATACTGTATCTGAAGTCTCTTTTATATAGGCCTTAGTGGTCCCCTAATACTGTATCTGAAGTCTCTTTTATATAGGCCTTAGTGGTCCCCTAATACTGTATCTGAAGTCTCTTTTATATAGGCCTTAGTGGTCCCTAATACTGTATCTGAAGTCTCTTTATATAGACCTTAGTGGTCCCCTAATACTGTATCTGAAGTCTCTTTTATATAGGCCTTAGTGGTCCCTAATACTGTATCTGAAGTCTCTTTATATAGGCCTTAGTGGTCCCCTAATACTGTATCTGAAGTCTCTTTATATAGGCCTTAGTGGTCCCCTAATACTGTATCTGAAGTCTCTTTTATATAGACCTTAGTGGTCCCCTAATACTGTATCTGAAGTCTCTTTTATATAGGCCTTAGTGGTCCCTAATACTGTATCTGAAGTCTCTTTTATATAGGCCTTAGTGGTCCCCTAATACTGTATCTGAAGTCTCTTTATATAGACCTTAGTGGTCCCCTAATACTGTATCTGAAGTCTCTTTATATAGACCTTAGTGGTCCTCTAATACTGTATCTGAAGTCTCTTTATATAGACCTTAGTGGTCCTCTAATACTGTATCTGAAGTCTCTTTTATATAGACCTTAGTGGTCCCCTAATACTGTATCTGAAGTCTCTTTTATATAGACCTTAGTGGTCCCCTAATACTGTATCTGAAGTCTCTTTTATATAGACCTTAGTGGTCCTCTAATACTGTATCTGAAGTCTCTTTATATAGGCCTTAGTGGTCCCTAATACTGTATCTGAAGTCTCTTTTATATAGGCCTTAGTGGTCCCCTAATACTGTATCTGAAGTCTCTTTCCTGAAATTCAGCCTTGGTGCAGAATTCCAGCCACTAGAGCCAGTCCCACAATGAGCTTTCCTTAGGATGTGCCATTTCTGTGTCTGTAGCTTTAAATGCTATTGAGGAGGAGAGAGGGGGGGGGCAACTGCCACTTTGCTCGTTTGAAAGCCATGATGTCTCTCTCTCTCTTTCTCATGGGTGGGCCAAATTCTCTGGGCGGGCAAAGCAGAGAAAGGGGAGGTAACCTTTCCCCTTATGACGTCATAAAGGGAAGATTCCAGATCGGGCCATCTGAGCTTTCATTTCCTCAAAGGCAGAGCAGGATACCCAGGGCTCGGTTTACACCTATCACCATTTCTAGCCACTGGGGGACCAGAGGCAGGCTGGGGGAACGCATATTAATGTTAAAAAAACTCAAAGTGAAATTTTCATGCCGTGGGACCTTTAATGCCTGAAGCTCGACTCAAGGTACCTTTGGTCGGTAAGCAGGAAAACCGAGTACTCAACCTGAATGTTTGTTGTTTAGAAGTTAAAAGTGAGTTGATTGAATGTTATTTTGTTATTGCCATGTCATCCCGGACCTCTGACCTGCAATAAAAATCCGATGTGCACCTTGTGAGTGATGCGTGTATTTTCTGTGTTGCAGGAAGCAGGACTGCAGTCCCGCTGAGAGCGCAGCCATCGTGGAGGAGGTTCAGGGTCTGGAGGCTCTGCTGAACCAGGTTTGAGTTTGATTCATCATCACATACTCAAATGTTACATGTCACACACACACACACACACACACACACACACACACACACACACACACACACACACAACAGCGATATCAGGCTCCCCCCTAGAGGGTCAGAGTATCTGGGAGCTGTACCACTTTTAATTTGGGTATGATGTTTAGACCAGAAAGCATGAATTTCAAGCCTTTCTTCAGCCACTTCTGTCTCCAACAGTCGAGAAGCCTTTAGACATGATGTCATCACATGATGTCATCACATGATGTCATCACATGATGTAATCTGTAAACTGCTGCCCTGATTAAACACACAATGCAGCTGATCTCAGCTGGTATTCTGTCTGGAACAGACATTTCTAAGTGACCCCAAACTTTTGACCGGTAGTGTATCTTGGCCAGATAATCAGGGGCCTGACCATGTAGAGCCCTATAGGTTATAGTAATACTTTTGAATTGGATCCTGTAGGTTACAGGAAGCCAGTGAAGGGAGTATAGAGTAGTTCTGGTTCATACCGTCTTCCTGTTGTGTTGTGGACCAGTTGAAGCGCCAGGCTGCAGACAGACAGAGGCTCCTGGAGGAGGCCCGTGGGCTGCAGAGCTTCCAGCAGAGGGCCAAGGAGCTGCAGCGATGGACCGGCTCGGTGCAGGACCGCCTCCTGCAGGAGGAGACGGCCGCAGACGTGGCCTCGGCCGTGGGGCTGCTGGAGCAACACCAGGAGCTCCTTCTGGAGATGGAGGAGCACAGGAGCAGGTAAAGGCCATGGGCAGCGCTGGAAGAAGTATTCAGATCCTTTAATAATAATTAATAATTAATCCTCTAATACTCTGTTACAAGCTAGAGTCCTGCTGTGGGAATGTTCCTTCAGTGAAAGTCTGTAAGTCTCATCAGGAGAATGGAGTTAAATATTAAAGTAAAGAAGAATCCTCACGTTGTAGAAAGAGGAAAGGAGCCAAACAGGTCTGTCAATGTCTTTCTCTTTCTGTCTTTCTTTCTTTCTTTCTGTGTCTCTTTCCTTTCTTTCTGTCTCTTTCTGTCTTTCTGTCTTTCTGTCTGTCGCTTTCCTTTCTGTGTTTCCGTCTCTTTCTGTCTTTCTGTTTGTCTCTTTCTGTCTCTTTCCTTTCTTTCTGTCTTTCTGTCTTTCCGTTCTTTCTTTCTGTCTCTTTCCTTTCTTTCTTTCTTTCTGTCTCTTTCTGTCTTTCTGTCTGTTGCTTTCCTTTCTTTCTGTCTTTCTGTCTCTTTCTGTCTTTCTGTCTGTCGCTTTCCTTTCTTTCTGTCTTTCTGTCTCTTTCTGTCTGTTTCTTTCTGTCTCTTTCTGTCTTTCTGTCTGTCGCTTTCCTTTCTTTCTGTGTTTCTGTCGCTTTCCTTTCTTTCTGTTTCTGTCGCTTTCCTTTCTTTCTGTCTTTCTGTCTCTTTCTGTCTTTCTTTTATTTCTGTCTGTCTCTTTCTGTCTTTCTTTCTGTCTCTTTCTGTCTTTCTTTCTTTCTTTCTGTGTCTCTTTCCTTTCTGTCTGTCGCTTTCCTTTCTTTCTGTCTTTCTGTCTCTTTCTTTCTGTCTCTTTCTGTCTTTCTGTCTGTCTCTTTCTTTCTGTCTCTTTCTGTCTTTATGTCTGTCACTTTCCTTTCTTTCTGTCTTTCTGTCTTTCTGTCTGTCTCTTTCTTTCTGTCTTTCTTTCTGTCTTTCTTTCTGTCTCTTTCCTTTCTTTCTGTCTTTCTTTCTGTCTCCTGTCTCTTTCTGTGTCTTTCTGTTTCTTTCTTTCTTTCTGTCTCTTTCCTTTCTTTCTTTCTGTCTTTCCTTTCTGTTTGTCTCTTTCATTTCTTTCTTTCTTTCTTTCTTTCTTTCTTTCTTTCTGTCTGTCTCTTTCTGTCTTTCTGTCTGTCTCTTTCTTTCTGTTTCTTTCTTTCTGTCTCTTTCTGTTTCTTTCTTTCTGTCTCCTTCTGTCTCCTTCTGTTTCTTTCTTTCTTTCTTTCTGTCTTTCTTTTCTTTCTGTCTTTCTTTTCTTTCTGTCTTTCCTTTCTTTCTGTCTTTCTTTCGGTCTCTTTCTTTCTGTCTCCTTCTGTCTCTTTCTGTTTCTTTCTTTCTTTCTTTCTTTCTTTCTTTCTTTCTGTCTTTCTTTTCTTTCTGTCTTTCCTTTCTTTCTTTCTTTCTTTCTTTCTTTCTTTCTTTCTTTCTTTCTTTCTGTCTCTTTCTTTCTGTCTTTCCTTTCTTTCTGTCTTTCTTTCTGTCTCTCCTCCCATGGTAGAAAGAGTAAAGGATCCAACCAGCTGTGTGTGTAACGGTCTGATCATCTCAGCTGGACCTGTAGCCGTTATATTGTTGGCTAGTTAACTTTAGAATCAAACATCAGATAGACAGAGTAATCTTAATGTGTAAAGTAACTAGTAACTAAAGCTGTAATAACAGATGAATGTAGTGGAGTAACTAAAGTAACTAGTAACTAAAGCTGTAACAGATGAATGGAGCGGAGTAACTAAAGTAACTAGTAACTAAAGTAACTAGTAACTAAAGCTGTAATAACCGATGAATGTAGTGGAGTAACTAAAGTAACTAGTAACTAAAGCTGTAATAACAGATGAATGGAGAGGAGTAACTAAAGTAACTAGTAACTAAAGCTGGAACAGATGAATGTAGCGGAGTAACTAAAGTAACTAGTAACTAAAGCTGTAATAACAGATGAATGGAGCGGAGTAACTAAAGTAACTAGTAACTAAAGCTGTAACAGATGAATGGAGCGGAGTAACTAAAGTAACTAGTAACTAAAGTAACTAGTAACTAAAGCTGTAATAACCGATGAATGTAGTGGAGTAACTAAAGTAACTAGTAACTAAAGCTGTAATAACAGATGAATGGAGAGGAGTAACTAAAGTAACTAGTAACTAAAGCTGTAATAACAGATGAATGTAGTGGAGTAACTAAAGTAACTAGTAACTAAAGCTGTAACAGATGAATGGAGCGGAGTAACTAAAGTAACTAGTAACTAAAGTAACTAGTAACTAAAGCTGTAATAACCGATGAATGTAGTGGAGTAACTAAAGTAACTAGTAACTAAAGCTGTAATAACAGATGAATGGAGAGGAGTAACTAAAGTAACTAGTAACTAAAGCTGGAACAGATGAATGTAGCGGAGTAACTAAAGTAACTAGTAACTAAAGCTGTAATAACAGATGAATGGAGCGGAGTAACTAAAGTAACTAGTAACTAAAGCTGTAACAGATGAATGGAGCGGAGTAACTAAAGTAACTAGTAACTAAAGTAACTAGTAACTAAAGCTGTAATAACCGATGAATGTAGTGGAGTAACTAAAGTAACTAGTAACTAAAGCTGTAATAACAGATGAATGGAGAGGAGTAACTAAAGTAACTAGTAACTAAAGCTGTAATAACAGATGAATGTAGCGGAGTAACTAAAGTAACTAGTAACTAAAGCTGTAACACATGAATGGAGCGGAGTAACTAAAGTAACTAGTAACTAAAGCTGGAACGGATGAATGGAGCGGAGTAACTAAAGTAACTAGTAACTAAAGCTGTAACAGATGAATGATGAATGTAGTGGAGTAACTAAAGTAACTAGTAACTAAAGCTGGAACAGATGAATGGAGCGGAGTAACTAAAGTAACTAGTAACTAAATCTGTAACAGATGAATGTAGTGGAGTAACTAAAGTAACTAGTAACTAAAGCTGTAACAGATGAATGGAGCGGAGTAACTAAAGTAACTAGTAACTAAAGCTGTAACAGATGAATGTAGCGGAGTAACTAAAGTATCTAGTAACGAAAGCTGTAACAGATGAATGTAGCGGAGTAACTAAAGTAACTAGTAACTAAAGCTGGAACAGATGAATGGAGCGGAGTAACTAAAGTAACTAGTAACTAAAGCTGGAACAGATGAATGTAGCGGAGTAACTAAAGTAACTAGTAACTAAAGCTGTAACAGATGAATGGAGCGGAGTAACTAAAGTAACTAGTAACTAAAGCTGTAACAGATGAATGGAGCGGAGTAACTAAAGTAACTAGTAACTAAAGCTGGAACAGATGAATGGAGCGGAGTAACTAAAGTAACTAGTAACTAAAGCTGTAACAGATGAATGGAGCGGAGTAACTAAAGTAACTAGTAACTAAAGCTGTAACAGATGAATGGAGCGGAGTAACTAAAGTAACTAGTAACTAAAGCTGTAACAGATGAATGTAGCGGAGTAACTAAAGTAACTAGTAACTAAAGCTGTAACAGATGAATGGAGCGGAGTAACTAAAGTAACTAGTAACAAAATCTGGAACAGATGAATGGAGCTGAGTAACTAAAGTAACTAGTAACTAAAGCTGGAACAGATGAATGGAGCGGAGTAACTAAAGTAACTAGTAACTAAAGCTGTAACAGATGAATGGAGCAGAGTAACTAAAGTAACTAGTAACTAAAGCTGGAACAGATGAATGTAGCGGAGTAACTAAAGTAACTAGTAACTAAAGCTGTAACAGATGAATGGAGCGGAGTAACTAAAGTAACTAGTAACTAAAGCTGTAACAGATGAATGGAGCGGAGTAACTAAAGTAACTAGTAACTAAAGCTGTAACAGATGAATGGAGCGGAGTAACTAAAGTAACTAGTAACTAAAGCTGTAACAGATGAATGGAGCGGAGTAACTAAAGTAACTAGTAACTAAAGTAACTAGTAACTAAAGCTGTAATAACCGATGAATGTAGTGGAGTAACTAAAGTAACTAGTAACTAAAGCTGTAACAGATGAATGGAGCGGAGTAACTAAAGTAACTAGTAACTAAAGCTGTAACAGATGAATGGAGCGGAGTAACTAAAGTAACTAGTAACTAAAGCTGTAACAGATGAATGGAGCGGAGTAACTAAAGTAACTAGTAACTAAAGCTGGAACAGATGAATGTAGTGGAGTAACTAAAGTAACTAGTAACTAAAGCTGTAATAACAGATGAATGGAGAGGAGTAACTAAAGTAACTAGTAACTAAAGCTGTAATAACAGATGAATGTAGCGGAGTAACTAAAGTAACTAGTAACTAAAGCTGTAAAACATGAATGGAGCGGAGTAACTAAAGTAACTAGTAACTAAAGCTGGAACGGATGAATGGAGCGGAGTAACTAAAGTAACTAGTAACTAAAGCTGTAACAGATGAATGATGAATGTAGTGGAGTAACTAAAGTAACTAGTAACTAAAGCTGGAACAGATGAATGGAGCGGAGTAACTAAAGTAACTAGTAACTAAAGCTGTAACAGATGAATGTAGTGGAGTAACTAAAGTAACTAGTAACTAAAGCTGTAACAGATGAATGGAGCGGAGTAACTAAAGTAACTAGTAACTAAAGCTGTAACAGATGAATGTAGTGGAGTAACTAAAGTAACTAGTAACTAAAGCTGTAACAGATGAATGGAGCGGAGTAACTAAAGTAACTAGTAACTAAAGCTGTAACAGATGAATGTAGCGGAGTAACTAAAGTAACTAGTAACTAAAGCTGTAACAGATGAATGGAGCGGAGTAACTAAAGTAACTAGTAACTAAAGCTGTAACAAATGAATGTAGTGGAGTAACTAAAGTAACTAGTAACTAAAGCTGTAACAGATGAATGTAGCGGAGTAACTAAAGTAACTAGTAACTAAAGCTGTAACAGATGAATGTAGCGGAGTAACTAAAGTATCTAGTAACGAAAGCTGGAACAGATGAATGTAGCGGAGTAACTAAAGTAACTAGTAACTAAAGCTGGAACAGATGAATGGAGCGGAGTAACTAAAGTAACTAGTAACTAAAGCTGTAACAGATGAATGGAGCGGAGTAACTAAAGTAACTAGTAACTAAAGCTGTAACAGATGAATGGAGCGGAGTAACTAAAGTAACTAGTAACTAAAGCTGTAACAGATGAATGTAGCGGAGTAACTAAAGTAACTAGTAACTAAAGCTGTAACAGATGAATGGAGCGGAGTAACTAAAGTAACTAGTAACTAAAGCTGTAACAGATGAATGGAGCGGAGTAACTAAAGTAACTAGTAACTAAAGCTGGAACAGATGAATGGAGCGGAGTAACTAAAGTAACTAGTAACTAAAGCTGTAACAGATGAATGTAGCGGAGTAACTAAAGTAACTAGTAACTAAAGCTGGAACAGATGAATGGAGCGGAGTAACTAAAGTAACTAGTAACTAAAGCTGGAACAGATGAATGTAGCGGAGTAACTAAAGTAACTAGTAACTAAAGCTGTAACAGATGAATGGAGCGGAGTAACTAAAGTAACTAGTAACTAAAGCTGTAACAGATGAATGGAGCGGAGTAACTAAAGTAACTAGTAACTAAAGCTGTAACAGATGAATGGAGCGGAGTAACTAAAGTAACTAGTAACTAAAGCTGTAACAGATGAATGTAGCGGAGTAACTAAAGTAACTAGTAACTAAAGCTGTAACAGATGAATGTAGCGGAGTAACTAAAGTAACTAGTAACTAAAGCTGTAACAGATGAATGTAGCGGAGTAACTAAAGTAACTAGTAACTAAAGCTGTAATAACAGATGAATGTAGTGGAGTAACTAAAGTAACTAGTAACTAAAGCTGGAACAGATGAATGGAGCGGAGTAACTAAAGTAACTAGTAACTAAAGCTGTAACAGATGAATGTAGTGGAGTAACTAAAGTAACTAGTAACTAAAGCTGGAACAGATGAATGTAGTGGAGTAACTAAAGTAACTAGTAACTAAAGCTGGAACAGATGAATGTAGTGGAGTAACTAAAGTAACTAGTAACTAAATCTGTAACAGATGAATGGAGCGGAGTAACTAAAGTAACTAGTAACTAAAGCTGTAACAGATGAATGGAGCGGAGTAACTAAAGTAACTAGTAACTAAAGTAACTAGTAACTAAAGCTGTAATAACCGATGAATGTAGTGGAGTAACTAAAGTAACTAGTAACTAAAGCTGTAATAACAGATGAATGGAGAGGAGTAACTAAAGTAACTAGTAACTAAAGCTGGAACAGATGAATGTAGCGGAGTAACTAAAGTAACTAGTAACTAAAGCTGTAATAACAGATGAATGGAGCGGAGTAACTAAAGTAACTAGTAACTAAAGCTGTAACAGATGAATGGAGCGGAGTAACTAAAGTAACTAGTAACTAAAGTAACTAGTAACTAAAGCTGTAATAACCGATGAATGTAGTGGAGTAACTAAAGTAACTAGTAACTAAAGCTGTAATAACAGATGAATGGAGAGGAGTAACTAAAGTAACTAGTAACTAAAGCTGTAATAACAGATGAATGTAGTGGAGTAACTAAAGTAACTAGTAACTAAAGCTGTAACAGATGAATGGAGCGGAGTAACTAAAGTAACTAGTAACTAAAGTAACTAGTAACTAAAGCTGTAATAACCGATGAATGTAGTGGAGTAACTAAAGTAACTAGTAACTAAAGCTGTAATAACAGATGAATGGAGAGGAGTAACTAAAGTAACTAGTAACTAAAGCTGGAACAGATGAATGTAGCGGAGTAACTAAAGTAACTAGTAACTAAAGCTGTAATAACAGATGAATGGAGCGGAGTAACTAAAGTAACTAGTAACTAAAGCTGTAACAGATGAATGGAGCGGAGTAACTAAAGTAACTAGTAACTAAAGTAACTAGTAACTAAAGCTGTAATAACCGATGAATGTAGTGGAGTAACTAAAGTAACTAGTAACTAAAGCTGTAATAACAGATGAATGGAGAGGAGTAACTAAAGTAACTAGTAACTAAAGCTGTAATAACAGATGAATGTAGCGGAGTAACTAAAGTAACTAGTAACTAAAGCTGTAACACATGAATGGAGCGGAGTAACTAAAGTAACTAGTAACTAAAGCTGGAACGGATGAATGGAGCGGAGTAACTAAAGTAACTAGTAACTAAAGCTGTAACAGATGAATGATGAATGTAGTGGAGTAACTAAAGTAACTAGTAACTAAAGCTGGAACAGATGAATGGAGCGGAGTAACTAAAGTAACTAGTAACTAAATCTGTAACAGATGAATGTAGTGGAGTAACTAAAGTAACTAGTAACTAAAGCTGTAACAGATGAATGGAGCGGAGTAACTAAAGTAACTAGTAACTAAAGCTGTAACAGATGAATGTAGCGGAGTAACTAAAGTATCTAGTAACGAAAGCTGTAACAGATGAATGTAGCGGAGTAACTAAAGTAACTAGTAACTAAAGCTGGAACAGATGAATGGAGCGGAGTAACTAAAGTAACTAGTAACTAAAGCTGGAACAGATGAATGTAGCGGAGTAACTAAAGTAACTAGTAACTAAAGCTGTAACAGATGAATGTAGCGGAGTAACTAAAGTAACTAGTAACTAAAGCTGTAACAGATGAATGGAGCGGAGTAACTAAAGTAACTAGTAACTAAAGCTGGAACAGATGAATGGAGCGGAGTAACTAAAGTAACTAGTAACTAAAGCTGTAACAGATGAATGGAGCGGAGTAACTAAAGTAACTAGTAACTAAAGCTGTAACAGATGAATGGAGCGGAGTAACTAAAGTAACTAGTAACTAAAGCTGTAACAGATGAATGTAGCGGAGTAACTAAAGTAACTAGTAACTAAAGCTGTAACAGATGAATGTAGCGGAGTAACTAAAGTAACTAGTAACTAAATCTGGAACAGATGAATGGAGCTGAGTAACTAAAGTAACTAGTAACTAAAGCTGGAACAGATGAATGGAGCGGAGTAACTAAAGTAACTAGTAACTAAAGCTGTAACAGATGAATGGAGCAGAGTAACTAAAGTAACTAGTAACTAAAGCTGGAACAGATGAATGTAGCGGAGTAACTAAAGTAACTAGTAACTAAAGCTGTAACAGATGAATGGAGCGGAGTAACTAAAGTAACTAGTAACTAAAGCTGTAACAGATGAATGGAGCGGAGTAACTAAAGTAACTAGTAACTAAAGCTGTAACAGATGAATGGAGCGGAGTAACTAAAGTAACTAGTAACTAAAGCTGTAACAGATGAATGGAGCGGAGTAACTAAAGTAACTAGTAACTAAAGTAACTAGTAACTAAAGCTGTAATAACCGATGAATGTAGTGGAGTAACTAAAGTAACTAGTAACTAAAGCTGTAACAGATGAATGGAGCGGAGTAACTAAAGTAACTAGTAACTAAAGCTGTAACAGATGAATGGAGCGGAGTAACTAAAGTAACTAGTAACTAAAGCTGTAACAGATGAATGGAGCGGAGTAACTAAAGTAACTAGTAACTAAAGCTGGAACAGATGAATGTAGTGGAGTAACTAAAGTAACTAGTAACTAAAGCTGTAATAACAGATGAATGGAGAGGAGTAACTAAAGTAACTAGTAACTAAAGCTGTAATAACAGATGAATGTAGCGGAGTAACTAAAGTAACTAGTAACTAAAGCTGTAAAACATGAATGGAGCGGAGTAACTAAAGTAACTAGTAACTAAAGCTGTAATAACAGATGAATGTAGTGGAGTAACTAAAGTAACTAGTAACTAAAGCTGTAACAGATGAATGGAGCGGAGTAACTAAAGTAACTAGTAACTAAAGCTGTAACAGATGAATGTAGTGGAGTAACTAAAGTAACTAGTAACTAAAGCTGTAACAGATGAATGGAGCGGAGTAACTAAAGTAACTAGTAACTAAAGCTGTAACAGATGAATGTAGCGGAGTAACTAAAGTAACTAGTAACTAAAGCTGTAACAGATGAATGGAGCGGAGTAACTAAAGTAACTAGTAACTAAAGCTGTAACAAATGAATGTAGTGGAGTAACTAAAGTAACTAGTAACTAAAGCTGTAACAGATGAATGTAGTGGAGTAACTAAAGTAACTAGTAACGAAAGCTGGAACAGATGAATGTAGCGGAGTAACTAAAGTAACTAGTAACTAAAGCTGGAACAGATGAATGGAGCGGAGTAACTAAAGTAACTAGTAACTAAAGCTGTAACAGATGAATGGAGCGGAGTAACTAAAGTAACTAGTAACTAAAGCTGTAACAGATGAATGGAGCGGAGTAACTAAAGTAACTAGTAACTAAAGCTGTAACAGATGAATGGAGCGGAGTAACTAAAGTAACTAGTAACTAAAGCTGTAACAGATGAATGGAGCGGAGTAACTAAAGTAACTAGTAACTAAAGCTGTAACAGATGAATGGAGCGGAGTAACTAAAGTAACTAGTAACTAAAGCTGGAACAGATGAATGGAGCGGAGTAACTAAAGTAACTAGTAACTAAAGCTGTAACAGATGAATGTAGCGGAGTAACTAAAGTAACTAGTAACTAAAGCTGGAACAGATGAATGGAGCGGAGTAACTAAAGTAACTAGTAACTAAAGCTGGAACAGATGAATGTAGCGGAGTAACTAAAGTAACTAGT
>CM042333.1:30747101-30754601 GCA_023566125.1 Zingel zingel | reverse complement strand
ACACATAGGACAATAGGGTCCAGGGTTGAAAAATACAGAAGTTACCCTTTAAATGATGCGCGTATATGTTCAGCTGGGGCAGGAGATGCTTGCCGAAGAGCACTACAACAGCCAGAGCATCAGCAGGAAGTCGACTCAGCTCGGCACCCGGTGGAGGAGACTTCAGGACAAGATGGCTGACAGAGGAGACAAACTGAGACAGGCGGGACAGCAGGAGCAGCTGATGGAGCTGCTGCAGGTAAAGCACTGATTGAGAAACTGACGCACCACTTTCAGTCATTTTTTAGGATTTCTTTAACCCTCCTGTTGTCCTCGGGTCCAATTTGACCCATTTTCAAAAAGTTTCTCTATCAGAAATTTGGGTTTTCTTTCAACCAAATTGTCAAAAAAATAACGTGGATGGTTCCATTCGACGCTCTTCACAAGTAAACTTAATTGTCAGTTCACTTTCATTGAATTTGGGCGTTTGTATTCAATTTTATACTATATATTATAAGATAGTATTCAAAAAAAGTGCAGAAAAAAATCACAAAGACTTCGGAAAAAGTGACAAAAATGTCCAAAAGTGACAAAAATGTTGAGGAAAGTGATAAAAAAAATTCGAAAAAAGAATTATTTTACATTTTTACCCAGGAAAACAAAAAGTTGCATCATGATTAAAAAAGAAAACCGTACTCCTATTAAAGGAGTCGGCTTTGAGCGGCATGGTACCTGCTCGACTCTACTCGCCTCGACACCCTGTGCGTCCGTTCTCCGTTGCAGATTGTAGTCCCGCCTCAGCGTGGCTGGTCGTCTTATACGCCGGCTCCACACACACACCAGCGCCCAAGTATAACATCAGGCCACTTGAGCTGGTTCTCCAGTTCTGTGGAGGCTCCAGGCAGAGCTTTCTCCGTAGCCGATGGAAGTGGCCTGATGGTTATACTTGTGCGCTGGTGTGTGCGTGGAGCCGGCCGTGTGTGTGTGTACGTAGGCTACGGAGAAAGCTCTGCCTGGAGCCTCCGCAGGACTGGAAACAAGCGGCGCCGCAGTAACCTGGCGTGACCTAACGCGACACACACACAGAACGTGGAAGGTGTGTTGATGCCAGAAGACACATTTAGTTTCTAATGAAGCTGGAGGCAGCAAACACACAGCTGGCTGAACTAGTTAAAGATAGGGTTAGTTCAGGACCCCCGTCTGTCGCTTTCACCTCACCTTTTGGTATCGCCTCAGCTCGCTGGGACCTCGACGGAGGTGGTACTAAATAAAGGACCTGTTAGCAGGTACCAGGTACCAAAAAAAGCGAGGAGAGGCGAGTCGAGCAGGTACCATGTGATGGAAAAGCGCCATTAGTTCAGAAGGGTGACGTTTCCATTTGGACTCATATCTAAGTGGAGGTGGGCTTTTTTAACACGGACTGGTGCAGAAATGGGCTGCTTGTATCCAACTAACTGCTAACCGCTGGTGGAGTTTGTGACTGTTGATACTCTGTTTACAGCCTACCAAGCGCTAACGCTAGTATGTTAGCTGAACTTTACGGAGCCTATAGTGTGTCTATATATGTCGTTTTAATATAATATAATATAATATAATATAATATAACACCATTAGAGCCACGGTGAAACGTTTCGTGTAGCCTATATGGTTGAAATGACAATAAAACACAGTTGAATTGAGTTGACCGTCACACTACCGTTTACAGACAGACAGACAGATATGTCTGTCTGTCTGTAAACGGTAGGCGTGGCTTGGGAGTGGACTCAGAGCAGCGAAGCATGTGCATTCTGGGATTTGGTGTCTTTCATCCACATGAGCCAAAAACACATTTCCTGGCTTTTCTCGGCCTAGAAGGCACCAATTTCAATTTTTTTTTCACATTTATACTACATAAGTGACCCAATTTAAAGATATATTCAGCTTGCCAGCGGTGAAATATCCCTTTAAAAGCCAGGCGTGTTTGGACCTTGGAGCGTTGCAAATATCCCTTTAAGGCCAAGTTATTTAGTTTGTTTTGTTCTTTTGATTTCTGTACATTGCTTCTTCTTTCTCCAGGACGCCAAGCTGAAGATCGAGGCCATCCAATGGATGCTGAACAACGCTGCCAAAGGTCATGACCTCCGCTCCAGCCGACAGCTTCTGAAGGTAAGGTCGGCACTAAATACATTTACATGCACACTGATATTCCACTATAATTCAGATTATAACAGTATTACAATTTGATAGAGGTAGGGCTGGGTTTAGAAAATCGATTTTCTGATTCAAATCCGGGGCTTTTCCTGACTCAGAATGGGCCTTTTTTGGGGGGGCATGTTCGGTCTGAGTACAGTAAAGGCAAGGGAATGAGAGGGGGAAACGCCAGAGCAGGGGGAATGAGAGGGGGAAACGCCAGAGCAGGGGGAATGAGAGGGGGAAACGCCAGAGCAGGGGGAATGAGAGGGGGAAACGCCAGAGCAGGGGGAATGAGAGGGGGAACGCCAGAGCAGGGGGAATGAGAGGGGGAAACGCCAGAGCGGGGGGAATTAGAGCGGGAAACGTCAGAGCAGGGGGAATGAGAGGGGGGAATGCCAGAGCAGGGGGAATGAGAGGGGGAAACACCAGAGCAGGGGGAATGAGAGGGGGAACGCCAGAGCAGGGGGAATGAGAGGGGGAAACGCCGGAGCAGGGGGAATGAGAGGGGGGAATGCCAGAGCAGGGGGAATGAGAGGGGGGAATGCCAGAGCAGGGGGAATGAGAGGGGGAAATGCCAGAGCAGGGGGAATGAGAGGCGGAAACGCCAGAGCAGGGAGAATGACAGGGGGAAACGCCAGAGCAGGGGGAACGAGAGGGGGAAACGCCAGAGCAGGGGGAATGAGAGGGGGGAAACGCCAGAGCAGGGGGAATGAGAGGGGGGGAACGCCAGAGCAGGGGGAATGAGAGGGGGGGGAACGCCAGAGCAGGGGGAATGAGAGGGGGAAACGCCAGAGCAGGGGGAATGAGAGGGGAATGAGAGGGGGGAATGCCAGAGCAGGGGGAATGAGAGGGGGAACGCCAGAGCAGGGGGAATGAGAGGGGGAAACGCCGGAGCAGGGGGAATGAGAGGGGGAAACGCCAGAGCAGGGGGAATGAGAGGGGGGGAACGCCAGAGCAGGGGGAATGAGAGGGGGGGAACGCCAGAGCAGGGGGAATGAGAGGGGGAAACGCCAGAGCAGGGGGAATGAGAGGGGGAAACGCCAGAGCAGGGGGAATTAGAGCGGGAAACGCCAGAGCAGGGGGAATGAGAGGGGGGGAACGCCAGAGCAGGGGGAATGAGAGGGGGGAATGCCAGAGCAGTGGGAATGAGAGGGGGGAATGCCAGAGCAGGGGGAATGAGAGGGGGGAATGCCAGAGCAGGGGGAATGAGAGGCGGAAACGCCAGAGCAGGGAGAATGAGAGGGGGAAACGCCAGAGCAGGGGGAACGAGAGGGGGAAACGCCAGAGCAGGGGGAATGAGAGGGGGGGGGGGGAACGCCAGAGCAGGGGGAATGAGAGGGGGGGAACGCCAGAGCAGGGGGAATGAGAGGGGGAAACGCCAGAGCAGGGGGAATGAGAGGGAGAAACGCCAGAGCAGGGGGAATGAGAGAGGGAAACACCAGAGCAGGGGGAATGAGAGGGGGAAACGCCAGAGCAGGGGGAATGAGAGAGGGAAACACCAGAGCAGGGAGAATGAGAGGGGGAAACGCCAGAGCAGGGGGAACGAGAGGGGGAAACGCCAGAGCAGGGGGAATGAGAGGGAGAAACGCCAGAGCAGGGGGAATGAGAGAGGGAAACACCAGAGCAGGGGGAATGAGAGGGGGAAACGCCAGAGCAGGGGGAATGAGAGGGGGAGACACAGCTGGAGGTCATATAAAAAGCTTAGCAGGAATATTGTATTTTTCAGAATAAGGGCAAAAAACAGAATATGATGTGCATGTAAACGTAGACGATGATAAGACGCCAGCCATTTTATATGAGATCCCCAGTGATCCGGTGTAGTTTGTTTACATACAGTAATTATCGGGATACTGGATTGTTGGTTGTTTTTCTTCAGGAACATCAGCAGCTAGAGCAGGAGGCCAAGGAGCTGGCGGAGAAGATCAACTCCATCGTCAGCAGAGCCAAACACCTCGCCTCCAATCACTTTGACTCCCAGAGGATCCTCCAGGAGACCGACACGTACCTCACTCTGTGAGTCCGACAGTCACCGTCCCAAACAGCATTGACCATATCATGCATTTCTGGATCTTAAAGAGACGTTGCATGAAATATTCTCCAGTATAATGTTTCCAGATGAGAGGTAGAAAGAAAGTGAAAACATTCTACTTCAACCCGTTCTCATTCCAAACTCGTAAAATAAGGACGTTTGGACAGTGGCTGTCAGTGGCTGTCAACGCCAGAGCAGGGGGAATGAGAGGGGGAAACGCTAGAGCAGGGGGAACGAGAGGGGGAAACACCAGAGCAGGGGGAATGAGAGGGGGAAACGCCAGAGCAGGGGGAATGAGAGGGGGAAACGCCAGAGCAGGGGGAAAGATATTCCTTTTTAAACCAAAATGCAGCAGGGTAAACGTAGCCTTAGCATTTGTAGCAGTGGGACGTGAAGCAGGTGACATCGAACGCTGTTTGTGCTGCAGGTTCAAGTCTCTGCAGAAACCTCTGGACCGGCGCCGAGCCCAGCTGGAGGCCTCGGTGCTGCTGTTTGGGTTTTATCATGACGTGGACCTGGAGCTCAGCTGGATCTCTGAACACGTTCCTGCCTCTGGATCGACAGGATACGACAAGTCTCTGGCTGGAGCCATCAGCCTCATGCAGAAACACAAGGTACCAGCTGGATGATTAATGAATTAATGAATGCATGATCCTGTTACTAATGCATGATCCTGTTACTAATTCATGATCCTGTTACTAATGCATTATCATGTTACTAATCCATTATCATGTTACTAATGCATTATCATGTTACTAATGCATTATCATGTTACTAATCCATTATCATGTTACTAATGCGTGATCCTGTTACTAATGCATTATCCTGTTACTAATGCATTATCCTGTTACTAATGCATTATCATGTTACTAATGCATTATCTTGTTACTAATGCATTATCCTGTTACTAATGCATTATTCTGTTACTAATGCATTATTCTGTTACTAATGCATTATCATGTTACTAATGCATTATCATGTTACTAATGCATTATCATGTTACTAATGCATTATCATGTTACTAATGCATTATCATGTTACTAATGCATTATCATGTTACTAATGCATTATCCTGTTATTAATGCATTATCCCGTTACTAATGCATTATCATGTTACTAATGCATTATCATGTTACTAATGCATTATCCTGTTACTAATGCATTATCATGTTACTAATGAATTATTCTGTTACTAATGCATTATCATGTTACTAATGCATTATCATGTTACTAATGAATTATTCTGTTACTAATGCATTATCATGTTACTAATGCATTATCTTTTACAGATGGAAATTAACCCTTCGGCTACAATCTGGCACTTTCTACGTGTACTTTTGTACATGTTCATCAAATGTGCATTGTCCTGAAATAATAATAAATAAATAAATAAATAAATAAAAATAAGATCTAAAGCGCAGAATGAGATACCGATCGTAAGAAAACAAACTAAAGGTCGATTTGTGTTTTGAAGCAAAATAACAGCTTAAATGTGATGTGTTCACCTAGGAGTTGCAGGCGGAAGTGAACGCCCACCGGAAACACCTGAACCACGTCCTGGAGAAGGGGCGGGACCTGGCCAAATCCAGCAAATCAGACGGAGAGGAAGTGCTCCAGAGGTGACGTTGTGGTTCTGTGCGGGGTCGAGTGAGACAATAGGCTCGTTGGAGATGAGCTGCTCCTCGCCTGTAAAGCGGACGAGAGCAGGCGGCAGCAGCCGGGGGCGGGGACAAAAATCCGCTGTCAAGTCGGACAGTTTTCAGCCGTTTCCAGCCGCCTTCAGGCTGAACAGGAAGAGACAGAAACACATATCACAACAACATATCAGCTTATACACAGTCTCCAGCTGTTTTTATTATGACAGAGTAGCTGTCAAAATGCTCTACATGTGATCTGGTGCTGATTTTAATTAACTAGAGACTGTAGATGATCTGTAATCTGAACAGATTTAGTCTCTCTGACTTCTAAACGTAACTCTCAGCCTCACAGCGTGAGTTCTGTACAGAATAAGCCTTTAAATCAGACTAATAGCAGTTAAAATCCCTCCAATTCAAAATCAATAAAAAGTTGATATAAAACGCCATCATGTTGAGTTGATTCTGAACCAATCAGCTGTTAGATCAGCTGCAGAGCAGGGGGAATGAGAGGGGGAGACGCCAGAGCAGGGGGAATGAGAGGGGGAAACGCCAGAGCAGGGGGAATGAGAGGGGGGAACGCCAGAGCAGGGGGAATGAGAGGGGGAAACGCCAGAGCAGGGGGAATGAGAGGGGGAGACGCCAGAGCAGGGGGAATGAGAGGGGGAACGCCAGAGCAGGGGGAATGAGAGGGGGAAACGCCAGAGCAGGGGGAATGAGAGGGGGAAATGCCAGAGCAGGGGGAACGGAATGAGAGTCCGGTGTTTCCCAGCATGCCCCTGGGTCCGCCTAGGTCTTGCAGTCGGTGGAGAGCAACTGCGGTGCCTGGCTCTCAAACCTGCGGCCGCCTTGATCTCATGAGGTCATCGTTGCCCGCATGTGCATGACGTCAGAGCAAGTCGGGATCAAGTCGGACACGAATCTAACCGGCATGCATTGGGCGGCGATCGCCGGTGATTGATTCTGTGCAGACCTGGCTCATCTCCAACGAGCCTATTGTCGAATTTCCTGTTCTCCTTGATAACTGACCCTGTTTGTTTTTACAGGTGCACACAGCTGAGTGAAGAGTGGGAGGAGTTAGAGGAGGCATGCAACAGGAGAGCAGCTCACCTGAGCAAGGCCATCACCAGAGAACAGGTGAGAGGGAGGGATATATGAAGATAAGTGTGATATTTTGGATTTATTTAGTGCTGAATGTGTCTCTGAATGTCTCCAGCTGCTGTTGGACTGCTCGGAGCTGGAGTCCAGGCTGACTGAGACTCTCACTCTGGTCAACACCGACGACTACGGCAAAGACCAGCTGGCCACACAGAGTCTCCTCACCAAACACAAGGTACCACACACTCTGAGGTCTCTATTTAATAGAGATGCACCGATTACAACTTTCTAGACCGATTCCTGATGTTCTTTGCGTTAGGCCAGCTGATACCGATCTTAGCCGATTCTGATTTCATGTTTTCTAACCACCTTACAGCACACCCACGTATTTATTTTCTATCTTTTCTTTAATAGAACATGTTAGAACAGATAATGGATCACTATGAAATAGAACTATATCAATGCCTCCTGGTGTGGGACATTCACACACATCTAAAGGTCAATGTTAGAACCATTTCCTTCTCTTCACATCCGATATCAACTAAAGAAATGTGATCTGGGTTGTTGGTGTGGTCCCTCCACGCCCTA
>CM042333.1:30737101-30744601 GCA_023566125.1 Zingel zingel | reverse complement strand
TACATTACACCTTTTGACAGGCAAAACGCATCCAGCCTATTCTTAAAGGAATTGATAGAAGGGGAATGCACACCTTCTTCTGGGAGGTAATTCCATGATTTTACCGCACGGTGTGAAAAAGTTCTTTCTGTTTGCTGAAGTATTCCCCCAGGACCTCCAGCAGGCGGTCTGATTCCAATAGTAGATCTTTCGTGCTGGAGAACAAAGGAATCTAGTCGCGTTTTCCCAACTGAATTCCCTCCAGGAGGGGGAGCTTGTCACTGACCACTGCTGTCTGCAAGTCCTATCCCATTCTTCTTGTGAGACTGTAGTCCAGGATGTTTGTTAATGTAATGTGTGTCTAGGGGTGGAGAGGGTTAAGAGACTGTGTCAGTGAGTGGGGGGGTCCAGGTCCTTGTGTGAACAGTATCCTGATGATTCCCTGGCTGCAGGTGTTGGAGGGCCAGCTGGAGGTGCTGGAGGTGGAGGTGGAGGAGTTGGGAGACCAGGTGGAGCAGGCGGGTCAGACCTGGAGCCTGGAGGAGCTCTGCAGGCCCTGCAGTCGCCTCAGCAGCCTGAACCAGCAGCTGCAGCACCAGGCGGCTCTCAGGTAAACACTCACTCATAGGGCTCTATTTTAACGATCTAAGCGCATGGAGTAAAGCGCCAGCGCCTGGTCGACACTATCGCCGTCCCTTTAGCTCTATAAGTAAACGCGCTTGGTCGGGACTATCGCCGTCCCTTTAGCGCTATAAGTAAACGCGCCTGGTCGACACTATCGCCGTCCCTTTAGCTCTATAAGTAAACGCGCTTGGTCGGACTATCGCCGTCCCTTTAGCGCTATAAGTAAACGCGCTTGGTCGGGACTATCGCCGTCCCTTTAGCGCTATAAGTAAACGCGCTTGGTCGGGACTATCGCCGTCCCTTTAGCTCTATAAGTAAACGCGCTTGGTCGGACTATCGCCGTCCCTTTAGCGCTATAAGTGAACGCGCCTGGTCGACACTATCGCCGTCCCTTTAGCGCTATAAGTAAACGCGCTTGGTCGGGACTATCGCCGTCCCTTTAGCGCTATAAGTAAACGCGCCTGGTCGACACTATCGCCGTCCCTTTAGCGCTATAAGTAAACGTGCTTGGTCGGGACTATCGCCGTCCCTTTAGCGCTATAAGTAAACGCGCTTGGTCGGGACTATCGCCGTCCCTTTAGCGCTATGAGTAAACACGCTTGGTCGGGACTATCGCCGTCCCTTTAGCGCTATGAGTAAACGCTCTTGGTCGGGACTATCGCCGTCCCTTTAGCGCTGTTATGTTAAGGAAAAGGTTGTGGGTGGGCGTACGGTTCCGTGACACGCGGGAGGAAAGAAAAAAGAGACTATAGGTAGGCTAGGTTTTGTCGGGGCTGAACATGGCCCTGATTTCAACCTTTGACTTCACGTTTCTCCCTCCCCTGCAGGGGTCAGAGGTTAAAGGAAGTCCTCCATCTCCACGAGTTCAGCCGAGAGTCATCCGAGTTTGAGGACTGGATGACCCAACAGAGACAGACAGCCGAGTGTCAGGACCTGGGCAACGACTACCAACACGTACAGGTAACACTTCTTTTTACCGCCACTCTGTGCTATCAAACAGCCTGATATTATCGCCTCAAACCGCCTACAAATGATCCACGGCAAAACCGCGAGATAGGGCGCAGAGCAAAGAGGCAAAGCACAGCGCAGGACTGTCAGGCTTTCCCCCCAACCTAGGGTCTTTTTGTGAATGTACCCGAGTCAAACTTTAGTTTAAAAGCATATTTACGACGGAAACGCCACTTTTAAGATTGACCGTATTCTCGTTTTTGGGTCAAATGACCTTCTGAATGGGAGTGCTAGGGGCACTTTGATGCTAGCCTCAAAATAGATATTTTTAAACACTAAGAAGGCTCGACACAACATGAGACTTTGCTCCAAGTATCACCAGGGGCTCTACACCTTAACTCCACCGGTGACCAAGATATATACTATAACCAGGGGCTCTACACCTTAACTCCACCGGTGACCAAGATATACACTATAACCAGGGGCTCTACACCTTAACTCCACCGGTGACCAAGATATACACTATAACCAGGGGCTCTACACCTTAACTCCACCGGTGACCAAGATATATACTATAACCAGGGGCTCTACACCTTAACTCCACCGGTGACCAAGATATATACTATAACCAGGGGCTCTACGCCTTAACTCCACCGCTGACCAAGATATATACTATAACCAGGGGCTCTACACCTTAACTCCACCGGTGACCAAGATATATACTATAACCAGGGGCTCTACACCTTAACTCCACCGGTGACCAAGATATATACTATAACCAGGGGCTCTACACCTTAACTCCACCGGTGACCAAGATATATACTATAACCAGGGGCTCTACACCTTAACTCCACCGGTGACCAAGATATATACTATAACCAGGGGCTCTACGCCTTAACTCCACCGGTGACCAAGATATATACTATAACCAGGGGCTCTACGCCTTAACTCCACCGGTGACCAAGATATATACTATAACCAGGGGCTCTACACCTTAACTCCACCGGTGACCAAGATATATACTATAACCAGGGGCTCTACACCTTAACTCCACCGGTGACCAAGATATATACTATAACCAGGGGCTCTACGCCTTAACTCTACCGGTGACCAAGATATATACTATAACCAGGGGCTCTACGCCTTAACTCCACCGGTGACCAAGATATATACTATAACCAGGGGCTCTACGCCTTAACTCCACCGGTGACCAAGATATATACTATAATCAGGGGCTCTGCACCTTAACTCCACCGGTGACCAAGATATATACTATAACCAGGGGCTCTACACCTCAACTCCACCGGTGACCAAGATATATACTATAACCAGGGGCTCTACACCTTAACTCCACCGGTGACCAAGATATATACTATAACCAGGGGCTCTACGCCTTAACTCCACCGGTGACCAAGATATATACTATAACCAGGGGCTCTACACCTTAACGACAGCATTGACAACATTGGTTGTGGAGGAGAGTAAAGATGCACTTGCACGGATAATTTGTTGTTTTGTTGTTAGTGAAAGACAATATTGACCTTGTAGTTCAAAAAGAAGCCTCGTATAAGAATGACATTTCCTCCTATGGAGTCCGTTCTTTCGCATTCGGAGATCGACTATTTTGGACTGGCTAGATGGCAGATAGCGTAAACAACAGCAGCTAACGTGAGTTGTTCAAAATCTTTCTTTTTTGTGACGACGTAGTTAAGGCGGCCGCCTTAGCTACAAAGTGCTGCGGGAAACCCTGAACGTTCTGGGATTGCTTGTGCCCATGGTTGCGCCAGGGACAGCAACTTTGAGCGCAGTGCACAGCGGCAATTCTGAGAGGTGCGCGGCCAAGGGGGTCAGCTTCTCCTCACAATCCGAACCTCCTATAGCGCCATTTTGATGCTACCAAGCCATCACCTCCTGTTAGCATCCCATTGACTGCCATTCATTCTGATGCTACCAAGCCATCACCTCCCGTTAGCATCCCATTGACTGCCATTCATTCTGACGTCACTTTGACAGAGAATAACTTTACATCTGAAGCGTTTAAAGACTCTATTTGTCCGTTGTTTATTTCTAAAGAAACACGACAATGTATTAAAGGCTCCATTACCTTGTAGCTCACGTTATGGCTCCGTAGCAGACGTTGTTATAAAAATAGGCTAACGATTGGGTCATAACCACGAGACTTACTGTCTCATAGTAGAGGAATTACCGTATAGTCCAGGAGAAGCTCTCAGGCAGTTTGGACTTCCATTAGCTGTTTAAGTGTAATTACTAATGTTAACTATCATGTTAGTGATCAGTAATTAGCCTGTGCCTATGTTATCTCCTTACATATACCTACACTCTCCGTCTCTGCTAGATTGGGAATGATTGAGATTTCTCTTGGCACAGCTACCAGAAGACTTCCAACTTTCAGACAGGTTGCTCACGTCACATCTACGTCTTCAAGCTCAGTTGGAGGCTGCTCAGTAACGCTCAGCCATCACCGGAAAAGAGCTTCTAACATCCTTCACTGGTCTCCGTCCAGAGACACGGGACCTGCTGGTCCATTCTTATATACAGTCTATGTGAGCGAAGTGTCCGCCATAAGTCGCGCAGCTCCTAGTTGGGCAGCATCACTATAGGAAATCAATGGAACGGCATGCGCAGAGCATTTTTGCCACCTATCATGTGTAGGCGGCTTGATATTCTTGTTATTTGAGAGACATTATCTGTATATGTGTCTGCAAATAATTAACAGTAAATGTCAGACTAAAGTATCTCAACACATATGTTTGAGGTAATTTAAAACTGTTAGTTTATCCACCAGGTTTTTATCTTTTGGTAACACAAATCGTGACATGACACTGTCATGAACGTGTTATAAACAAGTCATAAACTTTGATGACTTGTGTCATTAAGTGTCTTTCGGTTGTTGTCATGATAAGTTGACATTACATTTCTTTGGAGTGTCCTTATTATTGTTATTAATGTCAACTACAATCAAGACAACCCAAACAATGTCAACTCAAATGTCAACTAGTCATAGCAAAAACCAAATGACCCTTAATGACAGAAGTCATGAATGTTAATAATGTTTATAACATGTTCATGACAGTGTCATGTCACGATTATGTTGATACCTTCAAGTTAAGTGTTACCTAATTTTTTATTGAATCATATTTCATTATGTGTGTCCAGGGTTCAAAATTAACTTATTCGTCCACGAGCCAAATGGCTCCTAGTGAATGTTTGAATTTGACCAGCCATCCAATAGATTACCATTGTTTCTTTGGCTGGTGAGTGAAGCAACTCCACCAGCCACTTGCATATTTGACCAGCATTTAGCTGGTGGATGGTGCTAATTCTGAACCCTGTGTGTGTCTGTATATGTCTTTCAAATTTGGTACACTACAAAATATTTAAAGTTATTAGTACCAGCCTCAGAAACAGAACAGCTGTTTTCTTTTCTTAACAAAACGTAAATATAAGCGATGAAGATAATGTGATCGTTAAGCTCTGTTTACTAAAAGAACTGGCATAATCTGATTGTGATAAAGGTGATTAAGGTAAAGATGTGAGAAGTTCACTGTGAAGTAAGAAGTTTGTGTGTTTGTGGCGCGTGGTTCAGTTGCTGCGAGGGAAGTTTGACGGTTTCCTGAAGCAGCTGGAAGTCGGAGAGGAGCGACTGCAGAGCTGCAGCGAGCTGGCTGCTCGACTGATCCGCAAGAAACATCCACAGAGATCTGCAGTCAGAGAGACACTGCAACAGCTCAGGTATTCACTACAGCTGCAACTAACCATTTCAATTTTATTTATAGTATTAAATCATAACAAGAGTTATCTCAAGACACTTCACAAGGCAAGGCAAGGCAGCTTTATTTATTTATGTAGAGCACATTTCAGCAACAGGGCAATTCAAAGTGCTTTACATGATAACATTAGAAAATGATTTGAAACAACAGAAAAGCAAATTAAAACATCAAAGTGCAGGTTAAAAATGATTTAAAAAAAAGAAACATTTCTCTGACCACAGGTCCTTTTGGCTCCGGTGACTTGGTATTTTCGTTACCCATTACAAGACTGCAGTAGTTCTACTTTTCACTACGATGTAGCCGTCGCTACTGGGGGGGTCATAGTGTAGCGGACCTGTCCCAGACCACCTGAGAGGTCTGGGTGGGTCATAGTGTATTAGACCTGTCCCAGATGGCCTGAGATGTCTGGGTGGGTCATAGTGTAGTAGACCTGTCCCAGATGGCCTGAGATGTCTGGGTGGGTCATAGTGTAGTAGACCTGTCCCAGACCACCTGAGAGGTTTGGATGGGTCATAGTGTAATAGACCTGTCCCAGACCACCTGAGAGGTTTGGATGGGTCATAGTGTAATAGACCTGTCCCAGACCACCCGAGAGGTCTGGGGGGGTCATAGTGTAGCAGCAGATCAGAAATGTATTTTCTTTTACAGATAGAGTAGGTCTAGACCACACACTATAGTGACAACCAACTAGTCCAGTAATTCCCCCAAGGTAGGCGGTGTCTGACGGTGCCGGTTGGGGGTGTGATGAACAGCAGCAATAATAGTCACAATAAAGATAATGGAACAGTGACTAGAAATAGTAGTCGTAGTAGTTCATGGTGTAGCAGGGCACTGCAGGGCTTCCAGTGTTGATTATTGTGTGGATAATCTTCTGGATAAATGGATTAGTTGTGGTGAAATGTCAGAAAATGGTGAAAAATGTGGATCAATGATGACCTCCTCAAATGTCTGTCACAGAGGAGAGAAGAAACTAGAACAGGGGTGTCAAACTCAACTTCACTAAGGGCCAGACAGGTAGAGCTTTTCTAAACACTCAAAGACGCTTTACAGTTTTGGTTACAAACAGACAAAAGGTACGTAGACAAGGTTACATGACAGACAAGAAGAAAAGGAAAGCACATAGGTGCAGGGACAAGCACAGGCAAAGCAGGAGAGGTGGGCAACGAAAGGAGGGAAAAACTGGGAAAAAAGTTTTGAGGGCCTGTTTGAAGGATGGTAGGGTGCATGAGAGGAGTTTGACATTCGACAAAAATGGCAAAAGAAAGAAAAAGAAAGTAGAAGCTGAGAGCTGGCCTACCACTTGGGGAACACAGCACGAGCTCATATGGACCAAACAAACATGCTAAATGAACATTAGGCAGCGGGTGAGAAAGTGGGCAGCTGAGTTCTGCATGTATTGGAGTTTGTTGGTGATTGTTTTTGTCTGGTAGTCAGTTATTGACATGTCTGTATTATTGCATGTCTCATGTAGCTTTCTTACTTAAAGTTTGGGCCTCTTGAAGCCCCAAAAAAGTCGGAAAAAGGTCCTTTTTTAGCCTTTAAAGCGACAAGAAACTTGGCAACCTTGAGTTTGACTCATGAACTAGAAAATATTCACATTAAATAAGCTGGAATCAGAGAAGTTTTACTCTTTTTTTCATAAAAAAAAAAAAAAAAGACTCCATCCGATTAATTGGCATTTCTTTAAACCAATCACGATCGTCGTGGGCGGGGCTAAGCTCCGGACGGAGCCACGGTGCCTCTGCTAAATAGTCTCAGGAAGGAACTGGTTTTGGTGGAACGTGTACGTTCAAAGGTTGTTCTAGTCGTGCAACAGAGAACTCAGATTGGACAGATAGTCTAGCTAGCTGTCTGGATTTACCCTGCAGAGATCTGAGGAGACGTTAACCATAGTCCTCACACATCCACCGGAGGTTAGAACGCCAACACAGAGACAGAGGAAGGGGTGGCCGGTTAGCTCAGTTGGTAGAGCAGGCGCACATATGTAGAGGTTTATTTCTCGACGCACAAGGTCCAGGGTTCAAGCCTGACCTGTGACGTTTCCTGCATGTCTCTCCCCTTTCATATCTCAGCTGTCCTATCCATTAAAGGCAGAAATGTCCACAAAAATAATCTTTAAAAAAAGAGGAAGGGGACGGACATTTGGTTGAAATAAGGG
>CM042333.1:30717101-30732101 GCA_023566125.1 Zingel zingel | reverse complement strand
TGTCACTTTTTTCGATGTTTCTGTCAATATTTTTCTGCACTTTGTTGACCTTTTTTTAAGCTTTTCACATGATTTTGTCACTTTTCCGGACGTATTTGAAGATTATCCTGACTTCTTTGCCACTTTTACCGATGTTTCTGTCATTGTCATTTGTCAGATTTTGTCCCAACATTTTTGTCACTTTTTTCTGTTATTTTTTGACATTTTTTCTGATGTTTTTGTCACTTTTTTCTGTTATTTTTTGACATTTTTTCTGATGTTTTTGTCACTTTTTTCTGTTATTTTTTGACATTTTTTCTGATGTTTTTGTCACTTTTTTCTGTTATTTTTTGACATTTTTTCTGATGTTTTTGTCACTTTTTTCTGTTATTTTTCTGTTATTTTTTCTGATGTTTTTGTCACTTTTTTCTGTTATTTTTTGACATTTTTTCTGATGTTTTTGTCACTTTTTTTCTGTTATTTTTTGACATTTTTTCTGATGTTTTTGTCACTTTTTTCTGTTATTTCTTGACATTTTTTCTGATGTTTTTGTCACTTTTTTCTGTTATTTTTTGACATTTTTTCTGATGTTTTTGTCACTTTTTTTCTGTTATTTTTTGACATTTTTTCTGATGTTTCTGTCACTTTTTTCTGTTATTTTTTGACATTTTTTCTGATGTTTTTGTCACTTTTTTCTGTTATTTTTTGACATTTTTTCTGATGTTTTTGTCACTTTTTTCTGTTATTTCTTGACATTTTTTCTGATGTTTTTGTCACTTTTTTCTGTTATTTTTCTGTTATTTTTTCTGATGTTTTTGTCACTTTTTTCTGTTATTTTTTGACATTTTTTCTGATGTTTTTGTCACTTTTTTTCTGTTATTTTTTTACATTTTTTCTGATGTTTTTGTCACTTTTTTCTGTTATTTTTTGACATTTTTTCTGATGTTTTTGTCACTTTTTTCTGTTATTTCTTGACATTTTTTTCTGATGTTTTTGTCACTTTTTTCTGTTATTTTTCTGTTATTTTTTCTGATGTTTTTGTCACTTTTTTCTGTTATTTTTTGACATTTTTTCTGATGTTTTTGTCACTTTTTTCTGTTATTTTTTGACATTTTTTCTGATGTTTTTGTCACTTTTTTTCTGTTATTTTTTTACATTTTTTCTGATGTTTTTGTCACTTTTTTCTGTTATTTTTTGACATTTTTTCTGATGTTTTTGTCACTTTTTTCTGTTATTTTTTGACATTTTTTCTGATGTTTTTGTCACTTTTTTTCTGTTATTTCTTGACATTTTTTTCTGATGTTTTTGTCACTTTTTTTCTGTTATTTTTTGACATTTTTTCTGATGTTTTTGTCACTTTTTTCTGTTATTTTTTGACATTTTTTCTGATGTTTTTGTCACTTTTTTTCTGTTATTTTTTGACATTTTTTCTGATGTTTTTGTCACTTTTTTTCTGTTATTTTTTGACATTTTTTTCTGATGTTTTTGTCACTTTTTTCTGTTATTTTTTGACATTTTTTCTGATGTTTTTGTCACTTTTTTTCTGTTATTTTTTGACATTTTTTCTGATGTTTTTGTCACTTTTTTTCTGTTATTTTTTGACATTTTTTCTGATGTTTTTGTCACTTTTTTTCTGTTATTTTTTGACATTTTTTCTGATGTTTTTGTCACTTTTTTCTGTTATTTTTTAACATTTTTTTCCTACGTTTTCAACGTTCTATTATCAATTTTTCTTTATATGCTATAAAATGTAATAAAACACCCAAATTTAATGAAAGTAGTGAACTGATCATTTATTTAACGTGTGAACCGCGTTGTATGGAACCATCCACGTTTCTTTGTTTTAAAAATTGGTTCAAAGAAATCCACATTTCTGATATATAAACTTTTTGAAAGTGGCGAGCATCGAGGAGCTATGATCGAGGATACAGAGAGCAGCCTTCCTGGAAGCCGTGCAGCTTAAGGAGTTGATATACTTCGCCAAAACAGCTGACGAATTCACGTAACGCATCAGAGGAATGGACGTCTCATCTCTCTAAAACACATTTGCTTGTTTCCTCTCCCATTATTTCCTTGCATCTCTCCCGTGCTTTCTCAGTGGGACGGGGTAAGATGTGAGGAAGGGAGGCAAGTGGAGGAGTCGTGGATGCAATTTAAGCGACATGAGATGTACTGTTTGTGTTTTCCAGGCGCAGGATTACTTCCTCTGGTGCAGCCAGCTGATTGGTGCGATGACGGCTGAGGAGAGCATCAGCGACGTGGCGACCGCGGACCTGCAGCTGGCCCAGCACCAGCAGCTGTGGGCCGAGATGGAGGCCAGGCAGGAGACGTACCAACAGGCTCGGGACATGGGGGAGGAGCTGCAGATGCAGGACAGGACGAACAGGAAGGAGGTGAGGCCTGAACATTGACATATACAGACCCCGTGGCTCCTTGGACGGAGACCATTGAAGGACATTAGAAGCTCTTTTCCGGTGATGGCTGAGCGTTACTGAGCAGCCTCCAACTGAGCTTGAAGACGTAGATGTGACGTGAGCAACCTGTCTGAAAGTTGGAAGTCTTCTGGTAGCTGTGCCAAGAGAAATCTCAATCATTCCCAATCTAGCAGAGACGGAGAGCGTAGGTATATGTAAGGAGATAACATAGGCACAGGCTAATTACTGATCACTAACATGATAGTTAACATTAGTAATTACACTTAAACAGCTAATGGAAGTCCAAACTGCCTGAGAGCTTCTCCTGGACTATACGGTAATTCCTCTACTATGAGACAGTAAGTCTCGTGGTTATGACCCAATCGTTAGCCTATTTTTATAAAAACGTCTGCTACGGAGCCATAACGTCAGCTACAAGGTAATGGAGCCTTTTATACATTGTCGTGTTTCTTTAGAAATAAACAACGGACAAATAGAGACTTTAAACGCTTCAGATGTAAAGTTATTCTCTGTCAAAGTGACGTCAGAATGAATGGCAGTCAATGGGATGCTAACGGGAGCTGATGGCTTGGTAGCATCAGAATGAATGGGAGTCAATGGGATGCTAACGGGAGCTGATGGCTTGGTAGCATCAGAATGGCGCCATAGGAGCTACGCGGTCCGAGGAGAACCTTACCCCCTTGGGCCTGAAAGGACTGGCTGTGTTGAGCGCCAGCGTCGATTCTAGACCATTTCAAATAGAGGAGCCAGGTTGGGGCCATGTGTGATTTTAAGGGGTACCAAATATTGGGGCTGCACGATATGAGGAAAATATCTAACTGCGATTATTTTGACTGATATTGCGATATGATTCACGATATTGGAGTGAATGATCATTTTTGTATAATTTTTTGTAAAACAGACGCTGGCAGCGTAAAGGTCCCATGGGATGAAAATGTCACTTTATGAGGTTTTTTTAACATTAATGTGCGTTCCCCCAGCCTGCCTATGGTCCCCCAGTGGCTAGAAATGGTGATAGGTGTAAACCGAGCCCTGGGTATCCTGCTCTGCCTTTGAGAAAATGAAAGCTCAGATGGGCCGATCTGGAATCTTCTCTTTATGACGTCATAAGGGGAAAGGTTACCTCCCCTTTCTCTGCTTTGCCCGCCCAGAGAATTTGGCCCCCCCATGAGAGAGAGAGAGACATCATGGCTTTCAAACGAGCAAAGTGGCAGTTGGTCAAGACCACACCCCCACCCTCCACCTTGCTCCCCCCCTCCTCAATAGCATTTAAAGCTACAGACACAGAAATGGCACATCTTAAGGAATGCTCATTGTGGGACTGGCTCTAGTGGCTGTAATTCTGCACCAAGGCTGAATTTCAGGAAAGAGACTTCAGATACAGTATTAGGGGACCACTAAGGCCTATATAAAGAGACTTCAGATACAGTATTAGGGGACCACTAAGGTCTATATAAAAGAGACTTCAGATACAGTATTAGGGGACCACTAAGGTCTATATAAAAGAGACTTCAGATACAGTATTAGGGGACCACTAAGGTCTATATAAAAGAGACTTCAGATACAGTATTAGGGGACCACTAAGGTCTATATAAAAGAGACTTCAGATACAGTATTAGGGGACCACTAAGGTCTATATAAAAGAGACTTCAGATACAGTGTTAGGGGACCACTAAGGTCTATATAAAATACTTCAGATACAGTATTAGGGGACCACTAAGGCCTATATAAAGAGACTTCAGATACAGTATTAGGGGACCACTAAGGTCTATATAAAGAGACTTCAGATACAGTATTAGGGGACCACTAAGGTCTATATAAAAGACTTCAGATACAGTATTAGGGGACCACTAAGGTCTATATAAAAGAGACTTCAGATACAGTATTAGGGGACCACTAAGGCCTATATAAAGAGACTTCAGATACAGTATTAGGGGACCACTAAGGTCTATATAAAGAGACTTCAGATACAGTATTAACGGACCACTAAGGTCTATATAAAAGACTTCAGATACAGTATTAGGGGACCACTAAGGTCTATATAAAAGAGACTTCAGATACAGTATTAGGGGACCACTAAGGTCTATATAAAAGAGACTTCAGATACAGTATTAGGGGACCACTAAGGTCTATATAAAATACTTCAGATACAGTATTAGGGACCACTAAGGTCTATATAAAGAGACTTTAGATACAGTATTAGGGGACCACTAAGGCCTATATAAAAGAGACTTCAGATACAGTATTAGGGACCACTAAGGTCTATATAAAGAGACTTCAGATACAGTATTAGGGGACCACTAAGGCCTATATAAAGAGACTTCAGATACAGTATTAGGGACCACTAAGGTCTATATAAAGAGACTTCAGATACAGTATTAGGGGACCACTAATGTCTATATAAAAGCATCCAAAGAGCACCATGTCATGGGACCTTTTAACCCTTGTGTTGTCTTCCATTCGACCATGTAATTGTCGTCCTGAAAATCCACACTTTTTCGTCTCTTTTATCAACACTTTTGTCTCTTTTTTTCAATATTTTTGTCTCTTTTTTTTTATACGTTAAACGCTTCTTTTCACTACCATTTATAAACACCACTAACACCAACTTATTACCAGTTTTACACTCATTTTTAGAATTAATGGTCAATAAACCTTATTATTTGGAAATCCTACCTAATTCTTGAGGTAAAAAAAGCAGAAATGATGAATTATTTAGACTCATATTAAAGGAAGGATAAGTACAGACTGGTATATGTCAATGTTCACTCTGATTTTTAAATAATTTTTTTTCAAATGCTAATTTCTTTTTATAAAACACCCAAAAGTCACTGAAAGTAGAGATCCTATCTTTTGTTGTACTTGCGAAGCGCGATGTTTGGAATCATCCAAATTAGGTTGTTAAAAAGAAACCCATATTTCTGATATAGACATTTTGAAAAACGGGTCAAATTTGACCTGAATACAACGCAAGGGTTAAAAAAAAGACACTAGTGTAAACATTGTGTTTCCTCCCATGCAGGTGGCGGAGAAGCTGGAGTCCCTGCAGGCGGAGCGAGACAAAGTGGAGGAGCAGTGGAACCAGAAACAGAGCTGGTTAGAAAGCGTTCACCTGGAGCAGGTCTTCTACAGAGACGTTAACAGCATGGACAAAACGTCCAGCTCTCAGGAGGTAAGCCCGTCCTTTGCAGGGTTTTCCCTACGCCGTGGCTACGTACATACTGTAGGTACGTGGAGACACTGACCCCAAGCTGTAGCCTGAAGTGCACATCTCGAAAAATGTAACTACACGTCCCCCACCACATATGCACACCAAGGGCCTTATCTTGCACCCGGTGCAGCGCAAAGCCTGACCCAAATGTCTTTGCTAGTTTAAGACCGACCCAGTTATCAGTTTCCGTCCAGCGCCCACGTCGTTTAAATAACAAATGCACCTTTGCCCATTTTCGCGCCCATGGGTGTGCTGGTCTTACAGGGAGGTGTGTTCAGGTGCATTCTGGGCGTGCTGGTCTTACAGGGAGGTGTGTTCAGGTGCATTCTGGGCGTGCTGGTCTTACAGGGAGGTGTGTTCAGGTGCATTCAGGGCATGCTGGTCTTACAGGGAGGTGTGTTCAGGTGCATTCTGGGCGTGCTGGTCTTACAGGGAGGTGTGTTCAGGTGCATTCTGGGCGTGCTGGTCTTACAGGGAGGTGTGTTCAGGTGCATTCTGGGCGTGCTGGTCTTACAGGGAGGTGTGTTCAGGTGCATTCTGGGCGCGGTGGTCTTGAAGGGAGGTGTGTTCAGGTGCATTCTGGGAGTATTATATCTTGAGGCAGCGGGAAGTGATCGCACCATTGACCAACAAAAACCTGGTCTAAAGTCAATAACGCAGCATTTCATTGTTATTTTAACAGAGCATTAGTAAAATGCTCCTAGGCTCGTGCACAGCACGTGCACACTATGCTTGTTACACACACACACACACACACACACACACACACACACACACACACACACACACACACACAGACACACATGCAGAAAATTACAAATAAAAATATTACGGTGCAAATCCTCCATCATAACAGCAATGCTCCAAGGTCCAAACGCGCCTGGCTTTTAAAGGGAATGGGAGATGATCTCTGATTGGTTGATTGCATGTTACGCCCAAAACACACCTCTGATTAATGAAGACACTAAGTCCAACCCTTTAGAACCATGCGCCCGGACCCTTTTTTCCGCCGTCAAACTAGCAAAAGTGGATTTGTACACGCCCTGAACACACCTGCGCCAGGCGCTTCACACCGTGCGCTCAGATTGTTAAAATAGGGCCCCTAAAGTCTTCCCCAAACATCAGGAAGACACAGCTTTGTGTTGGTGAGAAACATCACAGTCAGTGTCGCTGATCGCTGGTTAAATCTCTCCACAGATCCTGCTGCAGAACAGCACTCTGGGAAACACAGTCGACGAGACGGAGGGTTTGATCAAACGCCACGAAGCTTTTGAGAAGCTGCTCAGCTCGCAGGAGGACAAGGTATGTTCTTAAGGTGTAACTTTATTTTGAAAGGGTGTAAAAAGGGCCTGAAGTTAACTTATTTGGCCACCTGCTACCGTGGCAGGCAGTGTTTTAAATCCACTAGCAACACACGCTTCTTACCAGACAATTTACTGCAATTTAATACAAATTATTGAGTTGATTTCATCCATCCATCCATCCATCCATCCATCCATCTTCGTCCGCTTATCCGTTATCGGGTCGCTGGGGTAGCAGCTCCAGCATGGGACCCCAAACTTCCCTTTCCCGAGCACCATTAACCAGCTCCGACTGGGGGATCCCGAGGCGTTCCCAGGCCAGGTTGGAGATATAATCCCTCCACCTAGTCCTGGGTCTTCCCCGAGGCCTCCTCCCAGCTGGACGTGCCTCCACCTAGTCCTGGGTCTTCCCCGAGGCCTCCTCCCAGCTGGACGTGCCTCCACCTAGTCCTGGGTCTTCCCCGAGACCTCCTCCCAGCTGGACGTGCCTCCACCTAGTCCTGGGTCTTCCCCGAGGCCTCCTCCCAGCTGGACGTCCCTCCACCTAGTCCTGGGTCTTCCCAGAGGTCTCCTCCCAGCTGGACGTGCCTCCACCTAGTCCTGGGTCTTCCCCGAGGCCTCCTCCCAGCTGGACGTGCCTCCACCTAGTCCTGGGTCTTCCCCGAGGCCTCCTCCCAGCTGGACGTCCCTCCACCTAGTCCTGGGTCTTCCCAGAGGTCTCCTCCCAGCTGGACGTGCCTCCACCTAGTCCTGGGTCTTCCCCGAGGCCTCCTCCCAGCTGGACGTGCCTCCACCTAGTCCTGGGTCTTCCCCGAGACCTCCTCCCAGCTGGAGGTCCCTCCACCTAGTCCTGGGTCTTCCCCGAGGCCTCCTCCCAGCTGGACGTGCCTCCACCTAGTCCTGGGTCTTCCCCGAGGTCTCCTCCCAGCTGGACGTCCCTCCACCTAGTCCTGGGTCTTCCCCGAGGCCTCCTCCCAGCTGGACGTCCCTCCACCTAGTCCTGAAAATTAAACCATGTAAACCTATTCTGATACAACTTCAAAATACTATTATCAACCTGAAAATGAGCGTAATATGGCCCCTCTAAGAATACACATTTAAGTGTTGGTGACACAAACAACGGTTCTTAGATATATATTGACTTGTGAATTAGAATTAATGGCACGAAAAAAAACATACATTCCTGGTGGGTAACGGCCTCATGGCCTTTACTTTTTAGGAGAGTTTTTTACATGAAGTACTCTACTCATTACTTTTTTGAATGTTGATTTGAATGCTCCCTCCCTCGCTGTGTTTGCTGCAGCTGTCCTCTCTGAAGGATCTGTCCGAGCGTCTGAAGAAGCAGCTCAGCAGAGAGAAGAGCGGACGGGTCAGAACCAAACTCAAAGCCCTCCTCCAGCGACGGGACAGGATCCAGGAGCTGTCCGTCAAACGCAGGGAGGAGCTGGAGCTCTCCAGGATGCTGTGCATCTTCAACCGAGACGTTGCCGAGGTAACTAACTGACCAATCAGTCAGAGTCTCTCCATCCGTCTATATTACACAGTCCCTCCAAAGAAACGCGATTATGCGATCGCGTAATTCAATGCATAATCAGCCAAAGTCTGCATATTTATGTAGACTTTGGCCGTGACACATTTTTTTCAAATACGCCGCGCTAATTGCCGATTTCCACGAAAAATATGCGGGGCTTGCATGATGTCATAATCTCCGCATTTTTGTTGCAAAAAAGTCACATATACCTTAGCAGAAAGTTGAAAAATGTTGCGTTTACTTCACACAAGAGCAGCCGTTTCCCCCTGTTGCCGTGTAGGGTCGGGTACCGTTTGGACTTTTACGATTCCGATGCCGAACCGGTACTTTTAAAACGATTCCAATTCCTAAACCGATTCTTAAAAAACTAAAAAAATAACATCAAAGAAAGGCTCTTTTATAGATGTGGTAGCCGTAATATGCCTTTACGTCCCTTTTGGTGAGCCCAGAGGGACAATATGGCATTTGAAATTTGACCTACATTTAGGGTAGCTAGCTGACGGTAGACTACAGAGAGAGGGGATATTTTTACGTCCGTTTCGGAGCGACAGAGGGGAAATATTTCAGTCGACACATTAAGTGGAACCGAAATTTGCGTTTTAATCCGGTCCGAATCCTACCGGTTGCTTAGAAACCTTTCGGTTTCGGTACCAAACGCTATTGCCATGGGAACGTTATGAAGTGATGTAATTACGTGACGTGAACATCATCGAAAAGCTGCAGACCCCGCGATGAAGCCACGATGGAACCGCAGTTTTTGCAAGCATAATTATCCCCCATATTCCATCGCATTTTTTAAGAAAACGTGCCGCATAATCAAGGATTTTTGCCCGCAACTATCACAAAAAAGCCCAAAATTTTTCTGGAAGGACTGATTACAATATTGTTACGATGCAATTCCCAAGCTGCTCGGCTCAATAGACGAAATAGAAATTAATAATACTCAGTGAAAAATACAGTTTTTCATTTTCATTCAAATTTGTAATGGGAACACAGTTGGTGTACATAATACAGAACAACAAATATGCATATTTTTCTGATTTAAAGATAGTAAATATATACATAGAAAAGAATAAAATGAAGCAGGGAAATAAAATTCAAAAATTCAAAATAAATGCTATAAAAAGTGCACTTAATTCGTAAAATGAGAAGTGCCGCCTGCTGCTATGGAGACGTCATAGTACGCTCAAGTCGGCGTCGCCTCAGTGTGTTTTGAGGCTTTTTTTTGGACCTCGGGGACCCGACTGATCAGTCCGACTGGCTTTACTGCCGACGGTCGATTGGCCGTCTGGTTGGTGTGTCTCCTCTATAAGAGACCCAGTTCACGCTGTTCATGGTTACCAATTTGACCCTTATCTTCTAAAGTTTAAAACAGAAGGCTAAAAGAAGCCCCAAAAGAAAATAGCTTGACGTGTCTCCAAGGATTACGATTTCAGCTGTTCCACATGAAGAATCTTCTACGTTAAACACAAAATGTAGAAGAATATAATTCAAATCATGTTAAATGGTAATTTTTGCCATTACAAACCAACCAAGGAGTAAAGAAAGAAAAGAAACAGGAGGAAATGAGGTAGCCAAGAGATCAAAGAAGACTTTTGCTACGTTTACACGTGGCCGGCAATTTTCATAAACGGACATTTCAACCTCTCCGTTTTCAAAAATAACATCGTGCACAGCTGTCAGTTTTCAGAAACGTGTTCGTTTACATGCACCCGAGTATATATGCCGTCAAGAGCACGCCAGACCTTTAGGTGGCAGTGTAACAAGAAGGTCAAGCCCACGTTAGCCAATCAGAATCCAGAAAATAGCAACAACAGCAACCAATCACTTCCTCTTTCTCTCTCTCGGCTGCTTCAACCTCCGTTTGTCTCAGTTTACGTGCAAACGAAGATTTAAAAAATCTCCACTCTGGCCGGAGGTTTTAGAAAGACTCGTTTTCAGAGGAGAATTCTCCGTTTGCGTGTAAATAAAAGGCACAAACGAAGGGAAATGTCTCCGTTTTTCAAAATAACCACGTACGTGTAAACAGGGCCTTTGTGTCTGTGTTTTTGAAGCGAGTCCCTGCGTGTGCTTTGTGTTTCAGGCCGAGGAGTGGGTGTCTGAGCGGCGGCAGAAGATGGCGGAGGACGGTAAAGCCGACCTCAGCAACCTGCAGGCCAAGATGAAGCTTCTCCAGAAACATCAGGTCTTTGAGGCCGAGATCCTGGCGCACAGAGAGATCATCAGCTCCGTGCTGCGGGTGAGATCACACGTTCTCTTAAAGGTGCTGTAGGTAGGATTGCGAAGATCCAGGAATTTGAACATTGACAACTTCTCAGAGCCTCCCCCCTATCTGCTAAAGCCCAAAACAGTCTCCTAAGCCTAAGACCGCCGTGTAGCAAGTAGCTGAAAGCACATTTTTGGGCTTAAAGGTGCAGTAGGTTAGACTTCTAAAACTAACTTTCTGTCCTATCTGCTGAAACTGACCCTATGTTCCAGTAGAACTACATGAAGCAGGTCATGTAGAGGTGTATAACTGCGTGTCAATCACTGCTCATGCACACCCATTCATGCTCCCTTGTGGGGGGAGGGGCTTAGGAGACCGTTTTGGGCTTTAGCGGAAAGAGAAAGTTGTCGATGTTCAAATTTTTGGCTAAGTCCTGGATCTGCACAATCATACCTACAGCACCTTTAACCTGACTTGTATCTTTTTTTAAACTCCAGACTGTGTGTGCGTGTGTGTGTGTGTGCGTGTGTGTGTTGGGGGAGGGGATACACTGTACAACGGTGTGTACTTGATTAACAAAATTACACAATAAAAGAACTTGGCTTCAAAGTTCAGACTGTCTTCTTGTTGTTGTTGTTGTGCCTCCAGGCCGGAGAGGAGCTGGTTTCCCTTCGACACCAGAGGTCCAAGGAGGTGAAGAGGAGCGCAGCCGCCCTGCAGCTCCACTGGGAGGAGCTGAAGAAGGCCATGGCCACCCGAGGGAAAGATCTGGAAGATAACAGAGACTTCCTGGAGTTCCTGCAGAAAGTGGAAGAAGTGGAGGCCTGGATCAGACAGAAGGTAGGAGACTGGGGGAGACCTGGAGGGTTTACAGCACGTTTTCCGTGTGGTTACGGCACGTTTCCCGGGTGTTTACGGCACGTTTCCCGTGTGGTTACGGCACGTTTCCCGGGTGTTTACGGCACGTTTCCCGGGTGTTTACGGCACGTTTCCCGTGTGTTTACGGCACGTTTCCCGTGTCTTTACGGCACGTTTCCCGTGTGGTTACGGCACGTTTCCCGGGTGTTTACGGCACGTTTCCCGGGTGTTTACGGCACGTTTCCCGGGTGTTTACGGCACGTTTCCCGTGTCTTTACGGCACGTTTCCCGTGTCTTTACGGCACGTTTCCCGTGTCTTTACGGCACGTTTCCCGTGTGTTTACGGCACGTTTCCCGTGTGTTTACGGCACGTTTTCCGGGTGTTTACGGCACATTTCCCGTGTGTTTACGGCACGTTTCCCGGGTGTTTACATTTACGACACGTTTCCCGTGTGTTTACGGCACGTTTCCCGGGTGTTTACGGCACGTTTCCCGGGTGTTACAGCACGTTTCCCGTGTGTTTACGGCACGTTTCCCGTGTGTTTACGGCACGTTTCCCGGCTGTTAACGGCACGTTTCCCGTGTGTTAACGGCACGTTTCCCGTGTGTTTGCGGCACGTTTCCCGTGTGTTAACGGCACGTTTCCCGGGTGTTTACGGCACGTTTCCCGGGTGTTGACGGCACATTTCCCGTGTGTTTACGGCACATTTCCCGTGTGTTAACGGCACGTTTCCCGTGTGTTTGCGGCACGTTTCCCGTGTGTTTACGGCACGTTTCTTGTGTGTTTACGGCACGTTTCCCGTGTGTTAACGGCACGTTTCCCGGGTGTTGACGGCACATTTCCCGTGCATTTACAGCACGTTTCCCGTGTGTTTACGGCACGTTTCCTGGGTGTTTACAGCACGTTTCCCGTGTGTTTACGGCACGTTTCCCGTGCATTTACGGCACGTTTCCCGTGTGTTTGCGGCACGTTTCCCGTGTGTTTACGGCACGTTTCCCGGGTGTTTACGGCACGTTTCCCGGGTGTTGACGGCACGTTTCCCGTGTGTTAACGGCACGTTTCTTGTGTGTTTACAGCACATTTCCCGTGTGTTGACGGCACATTTCCCGTGTGTTAACGACACGTTTCCCGGGTGTTAACGGCACGTTTCTTGTGTGTTTACAGCACGTTTCCCGTGTGTTGACGGCACATTTCCCGGGTGTTGACGGCACATTTCCCGTGTGTTAACGGCACGTTTCCCGGGTGTTTACAGCACGTTTCCCGTGTGTTTACAGCACGTTTCCTGTGTGTTTACGGCGCGTTTCCCGGGTGTTGACGGCACGTTTCCCGTGTGTTAACGGCACGTTTCCCGTGTGTTAACGGCACGTTTCCCGGGTGTTTACGGCACGTTTCCCGTGTGTTAACGGCACGTTTCCCGTGTGTTAACGGCACGTTTCCCGTGTATTTGCGGCACGTTTCACGTGTGTTTACGGCACGTTTCTTGTGTATTTGCGGCACGTTTCTTGTGTGTTTACAGCACGTTTCCCGTGTGTTTCTGGTGTGTTCGCCGTGTGTTTCTGGCGTGTTCGCCGTGTGTTTCTGGCGTGTTTGCCGTGTGTTTCTGGCGTGTTTCCCGTGTGTTTCTGGTGTGTTCGCCGTGTGTTTCTGGCGTGTTCGCCGTGTGTTTCTTGCGTGTTTGCCGTGTGTTTCTGGTGTGTTCGCCGTGTGTTTCTTGCGTGTTCGCCGTGTGTTTCTGGCGTGTTTGCTGTGTGTTTCTGGCGTGTTTGCCGTGTGTTTCTGGTGTGTTCGCCGTGTGTTTCTGGCGTGTTCGCCGTGTGTTTCTGGCGTGTTCACCGTGTGTTTCTGGCGTGTTTGCTGTGTGTAATGTCCGCCTCTGACCTGTGTGTGTTGCAGGAGGTGATGATTAATGTCGGAGATGTTGGGAAGGATTATGAACACGGAGTTCAGCTGCTGAAGAAACTCGGCGAGTTCAGGGGAAAAGGAGACGGGGTGAGGGAGCAGTCATTTTTAAAAATTAAAAACAGTCAAACTTGTGTGATGTCAGCTTGTTAGGGTCTCCTCTGGGACAGTAATCTGAATATCTTCTAGTATCTTCTCTCCTCTGGGACAGTAATCTGAATATCTTCTAGTCTCTCCTCTGGGACAGTAATCTGAATATCTTCTAGTCTCTTCTCTCCTCTGGGACAGTAATCTGAATATCTTCTAGTCTCTTCTCTCCTCTGGGACAGTAATCTGAATATCTTCTAGTCTCTTCTCTCCTCTGGGACAGTAATCTGAATATCTTCTAGTCTCTTCTCTCCTCTGGGACAGTAATCTGAATATCTTCTAGTCTCTTCTCTCCTCTGGGACAGTAATCTGAATATCTTCTAGTCTCTCCTCTGGGACAGTAATCTGAATATCTTCTAGTCTCTCCTCTGTGACAGTAATCTGAATATCTTCTAGTTTCTCCTCTGGGACAGTAATCTGAATATCTTCTAGTCTCTCCTCTGGGACAGTAATCTGAATATCTTCTAGTCTCTTCTCTCCTCTGGGACAGTAATCTGAATATCTTCTAGTCTCTTCTCCTCTGGGACAGTAATCTGAATATCTTCTAGTATCTCCTCTCCTCTGGGACAGTAATCTGAATATCTTCTAGTCTCTTCTCTCCTCTATGACAGTGAACTGAATATATTTGAGTTGTGGACAAAACAAGATATTCGAGGATGTCATCTTGGGCTTTTTGGGAAACTCTGATCCACATTTTTCACAATTTTCTGACATTTTAGAGACCAAGCAACTCATCCAATCATCCACAAATTAATCCACACATTAATCAACAGTGAACATTGTTTTTATCCGCAGTCCACTGAAACGCTATAGGGCTTTTAATTTGAAATACCTGTCTCTAATATAAGAATGCTAGAGCAAGATTCCTACAAGATACATATATAAATATACACATGAATACACTGAAGCTATATTTAATGTGTAGGACGTGACGGTGGACGATGCTCACATCACAGCCATCAACAGACTGGCAGCCCGACTGGAGAAGAGACAGAGCGCCGAAGAACTGCTGACTGTTGGACAGCGGAGACAACAGCTCAACGACAGGTAATGAACAATGGCTTCTGGTCGCCTATTAGGTCTCTGCGAAGTGGACTGCGTTGGGCAGTGGTTCTCAAACTTTTTTCAATAATGTGCCCCTTTTGAATTGTTTTTTTTAAGCCATGTACCCCTAACGAGCGCTAATCATTTTTGGTAGAAAAGAAAAGTCTCTATAAAGAGGAAGAATACAGCGATGTCAATATAGATTAACTAAACAACAGCCTTGGACCTGGACAACATTTACAGTCATGTAAAAAAATTAGGACACCCATGCTAAAGTTGACTAAAAAGAGGAATAAAAAAATCATCTTTTGCAAATTGATCTTAATGCCTTAATTAAAAAAATTAGGAAAATCCAACCTTTAAGGACACCAATCGTCTTTGTGAATGA
>CM042333.1:30689601-30712101 GCA_023566125.1 Zingel zingel | reverse complement strand
AGTTACTTTAGTTACTCCACTCCATTCATCTGTTACAGCTTTAGTTACTAGTTACTTTAGTTACTCCGCTACATTCATGTTATTACAGCTTTAGTTACTAGTTACTTTAGTTACTCCACTCCATTCATCTGTTACAGATTTAGTTACTAGTTACTTTAGTTACTCCGCTACATTCATCTGTTACAGCTTTAGTTACTAGTTACTTTAGTTACTCCGCTACATTCATCTGTTCCAGCTTTAGTTACTAGTTACTTTAGTTACTCCACTACATTCATCTGTTCCAGCTTTAGTTACTAGTTACTTTAGTTACTCCACTACATTCATCTGTTCCAGCTTTAGTTACTAGTTACTTTAGTTACTCCTCTACATTCATCTGTTACAGCTTTAGTTACTAGTTACTTTAGTTACTCCGCTCCATTCATCTGTTCCAGCTTTAGTTACTAATTACTTTAGTTACTCCACTACATTCATCTGTTCCAGCTTTAGTTACTAGTTACTTTAGTTACTACACTACATTCATCTGTTCCAGCTTTAGTTACTAGTTACTTTAGTTACTACACTACATTCATCTGTTACAGCTTTAGTTACTAGTTACTTTAGTTACTCCACTCCATTCATCTGTTCCAGCTTTAGTTACTAGTTACTTTAGTTACTCCACTACATTCATCTGTTCCAGCTTTAGTTACTAGTTACTTTAGTTACTCCACTCCATTCATCTGTTCCAGCTTTAGTTACTAGTTACTTTAGTTACTCCGCTACATTCATCTGTTCCAGCTTTAGTTACTAGTTACTTTAGTTACTCCACTCCATTCATCTGTTCCAGCTTTAGTTACTAGGTACTTTAGTTACTCCACTACATTCATCTGTTCCAGCTTTAGTTACTAGTTACTTTAGTTACTCCGCTTCATTCATCTGTTACAGCTTTAGTTACTAGTTACTTTAGTTACTCCGCTCCATTCATCTGTTCCAGCTTTAGTTACTAGTTACTTTAGTTACTCCGCTCCATTCATCTGTTCCAGCTTTAGTTACTAGTTACTTTAGTTACTCCACTACATTCATCTGTTCCAGCTTTAGTTACTAGTTACTTTAGTTACTCCGCTCCATTCATCTGTTATTACAGCTTTAGTTACTAGTTACTTTAGTTACTCCGCTCCATTCATCTGTTCCAGCTTTAGTTACTAGTTACTTTAGTTACTCCGCTACATTCATCTGTTACAGCTTTAGTTACTAGTTACTTTAGTTACTCCGCTACATTCATCTGTTCCAGCTTTAGTTACTAGTTACTTTAGTTACTCCGCTACATTCATCTGTTACAGCTTTAGTTACTAGTTACTTTAGTTACTCCACTCCATTCATCTGTTACAGCTTTAGTTACTAGTTACTTTAGTTACTCCACTCCATTCATCTGTTATTACAGCTTTAGTTACTAGTTACTTTAGTTACTCCACTACATTCATCTGTTCCAGCTTTAGTTACTAGTTACTTTAGTTACTCCACTACATTCATCTGTTCCAGCTTTAGTTACTAGTTACTTTAGTTACTCCACTCCATTCATCTGTTCCAGCTTTAGTTACTAGTTACTTTAGTTACTCCGCTACATTCATCTGTTACAGCTTTAGTTACTAGTTACTTTAGTTACTCCACTCCATTCATCTGTTACAGCTTTAGTTACTAGTTACTTTAGTTACTCCGCTACATTCATCTGTTATTACAGCTTTAGTTACTAGTTACTTTAGTTACTCCACTCCATTCATCTGTTCCAGCTTTAGTTACTAGTTACTTTAGTTACTCCACTCCATTCATCTGTTCCAGCTTTAGTTACTAGTTACTTTAGTTACTCCGCTACATTCATCTGTTCCAGCTTTAGTTACTAGTTACTTTAGTTACTCCGCTACATTCATCTGTTACAGCTTTAGTTACTAGTTACTTTAGTTACTCCACTCCATTCATCTGTTACAGCTTTAGTTACTAGTTACTTTAGTTACTCCACTCCATTCATCTGTTATTACAGCTTTAGTTACTAGTTACTTTAGTTACTCCACTACATTCATCTGTTCCAGCTTTAGTTACTAGTTACTTTAGTTACTCCACTCCATTCATCTGTTCCAGCTTTAGTTACTAGTTACTTTAGTTACTCCGCTACATTCATCTGTTACAGCTTTAGTTACTAGTTACTTTAGTTACTCCACTCCATTCATCTGTTACAGCTTTAGTTACTAGTTACTTTAGTTACTCCTCTACATTCATCTGTTATTACAGCTTTAGTTATTAGTTACTTTAGTTACTCCGCTACATTCATCTGTTCCAGCTTTAGTTACTAGTTACTTTAGTTACTCCACTCCATTCATCTGTTCCAGCTTTAGTTACTAGTTACTTTAGTTACTCCACTCCATTCATCTGTTCCAGCTTTAGTTACTAGTTACTTTAGTTACTCCACTCCATTCATCTGTTCCAGCTTTAGTTACTAGTTACTTTAGTTACTCCACTCCATTCATCTGTTCCAGCTTTAGTTACTAGTTACTTTAGTTACTCCGCTACATTCATCTGTTCCAGCTTTAGTTACTAGTTACTTTAGTTACTCCACTACATTCATCTGTTCCAGCTTTAGTTACTAGTTACTTTAGTTACTCCACTACATTCATCTGTTCCAGCTTTAGTTACTAGTTACTTTAGTTACTCCTCTACATTCATCTGTTACAGCTTTAGTTACTAGTTACTTTAGTTACTCCGCTCCATTCATCTGTTCCAGCTTTAGTTACTAGTTACTTTAGTTACTCCACTACATTCATCTGTTCCAGCTTTAGTTACTAGTTACTTTAGTTACTCCGCTACATTCATCTGTTCCAGCTTTAGTTACTAGTTACTTTAGTTACTCCACTCCATTCATCTGTTATTACAGCTTTAGTTACTAGTTACTTTAGTTACTCCACTCCATTCATCTGTTCCAGCTTTAGTTACTAGTTACTTTAGTTACTCCACTCCATTCATCTGTTACAGCTTTAGTTACTAGTTACTTTAGTTACTCCGCTACATTCATGTTATTACAGCTTTAGTTACTAGTTACTTTAGTTACTCCACTCCATTCATCTGTTACAGCTTTAGTTACTAGTTACTTTAGTTACTCCGCTACATTCATGTTATTACAGCTTTAGTTACTAGTTACTTTAGTTACTCCACTCCATTCATCTGTTACAGCTTTAGTTACTAGTTACTTTAGTTACTCCGCTACATTCATCTGTTACAGCTTTAGTTACTAGTTACTTTAGTTACTCCGCTACATTCATCTGTTCCAGCTTTAGTTACTAGTTACTTTAGTTACTCCACTACATTCATCTGTTCCAGCTTTAGTTACTAGTTACTTTAGTTACTCCACTACATTCATCTGTTCCAGCTTTAGTTACTAGTTACTTTAGTTACTCCTCTACATTCATCTGTTACAGCTTTAGTTACTAGTTACTTTAGTTACTCCGCTCCATTCATCTGTTCCAGCTTTAGTTACTAGTTACTTTAGTTACTCCACTACATTCATCTGTTACAGCTTTAGTTACTAGTTACTTTAGTTACTCCACTACATTCATCTGTTACAGCTTTAGTTACTAGTTACTTTAGTTACTCCACTACATTCATCTGTTCCAACTTTAGTTACTAGTTACTTTAGTTACTACACTACATTCATCTGTTCCAGCTTTAGTTACTAGTTACTTTAGTTACTACACTACATTCATCTGTTCCAGCTTTAGTTACTAGTTACTTTAGTTACTCCACTCCATTCATCTGTTCCAGCTTTAGTTACTAGTTACTTTAGTTACTCCGCTACATTCATCTGTTCCAGCTTTAGTTACTAGTTACTTTAGTTACTCCACTCCATTCATCTGTTCCAGCTTTAGTTACTAGTTACTTTAGTTACTCCACTACATTCATCTGTTCCAGCTTTAGTTACTAGTTACTTTAGTTACTCCGCTTCATTCATCTGTTACAGCTTTAGTTACTAGTTACTTTAGTTACTCCGCTCCATTCATCTGTTCCAGCTTTAGTTACTAGTTACTTTAGTTACTCCGCTACATTCATCTGTTCCAGCTTTAGTTACTAGTTACTTTAGTTACTCCGCTACATTCATCTGTTCCAGCTTTAGTTACTAGTTACTTTAGTTACTCCGCTACATTCATCTGTTACAGCTTTAGTTACTAGTTACTTTAGTTACTCCACTCCATTCATCTGTTACAGCTTTAGTTACTAGTTACTTTAGTTACTCCGCTCCATTCATCTGTTACAGCTTTAGTTACTAGTTACTTTAGTTACTCCACTACATTCATCTGTTCCAGCTTTAGTTACTAGTTACTTTAGTTACTCCACTCCATTCATCTGTTCCAGCTTTAGTTACTAGTTACTTTAGTTACTCCGCTACATTCATCTGTTCCAGCTTTAGTTACTAGTTACTTTAGTTACTCCGCTACATTCATCTGTTACAGCTTTAGTTACTAGTTACTTTAGTTACTCCACTCCATTCATCTGTTACAGCTTTAGTTACTAGTTACTTTAGTTACTCCGCTCCATTCATCTGTTACAGCTTTAGTTACTAGTTACTTTAGTTACTCCACTACATTCATCTGTTCCAGCTTTAGTTACTAGTTACTTTAGTTACTCCACTACATTCATCTGTTCCAGCTTTAGTTACTAGTTACTTTAGTTACTCCACTCCATTCATCTGTTACAGCTTTAGTTACTAGTTACTTTAGTTACTCTGCTACATTCATCTGTTATTACAGCTTTAGTTACTAGTTACTTTAGTTACTCCACTCCATTCATCTGTTCCAGCTTTAGTTACTAGTTACTTTAGTTACTCCACTCCATTCATCTGTTCCAGCTTTAGTTACTAGTTACTTTAGTTACTCCACTACATTCATCTGTTCCAGCTTTAGTTACTAGTTACTTTAGTTACTCCACTCCATTCATCTGTTATTACAGCTTTAGTTACTAGTTACTTTAGTTACTCCACTACATTCATCTGTTCCAGCTTTAGTTACTAGTTACTTTAGTTACTCCGCTACATTCATCTGTTACAGCTTTAGTTACTAGTTACTTTAGTTACTCCACTCCATTCATCTGTTACAGCTTTAGTTACTAGTTACTTTAGTTACTCCGCTACATTCATCTGTTATTACAGCTTTAGTTACTAGTTACTTTAGTTACTCCACTCCATTCATCTGTTCCAGCTTTAGTTACTAGTTACTTTAGTTACTCCGCTCCATTCATCTGTTCCAGCTTTAGTTACTAGTTACTTTAGTTACTCCGCTACATTCATCTGTTCCAGCTTTAGTTACTAGTTACTTTAGTTACTCCACTACATTCATCTGTTCCAGCTTTAGTTACTAGTTACTTTAGTTACTCCACTACATTCATCTGTTCCAGCTTTAGTTACTAGTTACTTTAGTTACTCCTCTACATTCATCTGTTACAGCTTTAGTTACTAGTTACTTTAGTTACTCCGCTCCATTCATCTGTTCCAGCTTTAGTTACTAGTTACTTTAGTTACTCCACTACATTCATCTGTTCCAGCTTTAGTTACTAGTTACTTTAGTTACTCCACTCCATTCATCTGTTATTACAGCTTTAGTTACTAGTTACTTTAGTTACTCCACTCCATTCATCTGTTACAGCTTTAGTTACTAGTTACTTTAGTTACTCCGCTACATTCATGTTATTACAGCTTTAGTTACTAGTTACTTTAGTTACTCCACTCCATTCATCTGTTACAGCTTTAGTTACTAGTTACTTTAGTTACTCCGCTACATTCATGTTATTACAGCTTTAGTTACTAGTTACTTTAGTTACTCCACTCCATTCATCTGTTACAGATTTAGTTACTAGTTACTTTAGTTACTCCGCTACATTCATCTGTTACAGCTTTAGTTACTAGTTACTTTAGTTACTCCGCTACATTCATCTGTTCCAGCTTTAGTTACTAGTTACTTTAGTTACTCCACTACATTCATCTGTTCCAGCTTTAGTTACTAGTTACTTTAGTTACTCCACTACATTCATCTGTTCCAGCTTTAGTTACTAGTTACTTTAGTTACTCCTCTACATTCATCTGTTACAGCTTTAGTTACTAGTTACTTTAGTTACTCCGCTCCATTCATCTGTTCCAGCTTTAGTTACTAATTACTTTAGTTACTCCACTACATTCATCTGTTCCAGCTTTAGTTACTAGTTACTTTAGTTACTACACTACATTCATCTGTTCCAGCTTTAGTTACTAGTTACTTTAGTTACTACACTACATTCATCTGTTACAGCTTTAGTTACTAGTTACTTTAGTTACTCCACTCCATTCATCTGTTCCAGCTTTAGTTACTAGTTACTTTAGTTACTCCACTACATTCATCTGTTCCAGCTTTAGTTACTAGTTACTTTAGTTACTCCACTCCATTCATCTGTTCCAGCTTTAGTTACTAGTTACTTTAGTTACTCCGCTACATTCATCTGTTCCAGCTTTAGTTACTAGTTACTTTAGTTACTCCACTCCATTCATCTGTTCCAGCTTTAGTTACTAGGTACTTTAGTTACTCCACTACATTCATCTGTTCCAGCTTTAGTTACTAGTTACTTTAGTTACTCCGCTTCATTCATCTGTTACAGCTTTAGTTACTAGTTACTTTAGTTACTCCGCTCCATTCATCTGTTCCAGCTTTAGTTACTAGTTACTTTAGTTACTCCGCTCCATTCATCTGTTCCAGCTTTAGTTACTAGTTACTTTAGTTACTCCACTACATTCATCTGTTCCAGCTTTAGTTACTAGTTACTTTAGTTACTCCGCTCCATTCATCTGTTATTACAGCTTTAGTTACTAGTTACTTTAGTTACTCCGCTCCATTCATCTGTTCCAGCTTTAGTTACTAGTTACTTTAGTTACTCCGCTACATTCATCTGTTACAGCTTTAGTTACTAGTTACTTTAGTTACTCCGCTACATTCATCTGTTCCAGCTTTAGTTACTAGTTACTTTAGTTACTCCGCTACATTCATCTGTTACAGCTTTAGTTACTAGTTACTTTAGTTACTCCACTCCATTCATCTGTTACAGCTTTAGTTACTAGTTACTTTAGTTACTCCACTCCATTCATCTGTTATTACAGCTTTAGTTACTAGTTACTTTAGTTACTCCACTACATTCATCTGTTCCAGCTTTAGTTACTAGTTACTTTAGTTACTCCACTACATTCATCTGTTCCAGCTTTAGTTACTAGTTACTTTAGTTACTCCACTCCATTCATCTGTTCCAGCTTTAGTTACTAGTTACTTTAGTTACTCCGCTACATTCATCTGTTACAGCTTTAGTTACTAGTTACTTTAGTTACTCCACTCCATTCATCTGTTACAGCTTTAGTTACTAGTTACTTTAGTTACTCCGCTACATTCATCTGTTATTACAGCTTTAGTTACTAGTTACTTTAGTTACTCCACTCCATTCATCTGTTCCAGCTTTAGTTACTAGTTACTTTAGTTACTCCACTCCATTCATCTGTTCCAGCTTTAGTTACTAGTTACTTTAGTTACTCCGCTACATTCATCTGTTCCAGCTTTAGTTACTAGTTACTTTAGTTACTCCGCTACATTCATCTGTTACAGCTTTAGTTACTAGTTACTTTAGTTACTCCACTCCATTCATCTGTTACAGCTTTAGTTACTAGTTACTTTAGTTACTCCACTCCATTCATCTGTTATTACAGCTTTAGTTACTAGTTACTTTAGTTACTCCACTACATTCATCTGTTCCAGCTTTAGTTACTAGTTACTTTAGTTACTCCACTCCATTCATCTGTTCCAGCTTTAGTTACTAGTTACTTTAGTTACTCCGCTACATTCATCTGTTACAGCTTTAGTTACTAGTTACTTTAGTTACTCCACTCCATTCATCTGTTACAGCTTTAGTTACTAGTTACTTTAGTTACTCCTCTACATTCATCTGTTATTACAGCTTTAGTTATTAGTTACTTTAGTTACTCCGCTACATTCATCTGTTCCAGCTTTAGTTACTAGTTACTTTAGTTACTCCACTCCATTCATCTGTTCCAGCTTTAGTTACTAGTTACTTTAGTTACTCCACTCCATTCATCTGTTCCAGCTTTAGTTACTAGTTACTTTAGTTACTCCACTCCATTCATCTGTTCCAGCTTTAGTTACTAGTTACTTTAGTTACTCCACTCCATTCATCTGTTCCAGCTTTAGTTACTAGTTACTTTAGTTACTCCGCTACATTCATCTGTTCCAGCTTTAGTTACTAGTTACTTTAGTTACTCCACTACATTCATCTGTTCCAGCTTTAGTTACTAGTTACTTTAGTTACTCCACTACATTCATCTGTTCCAGCTTTAGTTACTAGTTACTTTAGTTACTCCTCTACATTCATCTGTTACAGCTTTAGTTACTAGTTACTTTAGTTACTCCGCTCCATTCATCTGTTCCAGCTTTAGTTACTAGTTACTTTAGTTACTCCACTACATTCATCTGTTCCAGCTTTAGTTACTAGTTACTTTAGTTACTCCGCTACATTCATCTGTTACAGCTTTAGTTACTAGTTACTGTAGTTACTCCACTCCATTCATCTGTTATTACAGCTTTAGTTACTAGTTACTTTAGTTACTCCACTCCATTCATCTGTTCCAGCTTTAGTTACTAGTTACTTTAGTTACTCCACTCCATTCATCTGTTACAGCTTTAGTTACTAGTTACTTTAGTTACTCCGCTACATTCATGTTATTACAGCTTTAGTTACTAGTTACTTTAGTTACTCCACTCCATTCATCTGTTACAGCTTTAGTTACTAGTTACTTTAGTTACTCCGCTACATTCATGTTATTACAGCTTTAGTTACTAGTTACTTTAGTTACTCCACTCCATTCATCTGTTACAGCTTTAGTTACTAGTTACTTTAGTTACTCCGCTACATTCATCTGTTACAGCTTTAGTTACTAGTTACTTTAGTTACTCCGCTACATTCATCTGTTCCAGCTTTAGTTACTAGTTACTTTAGTTACTCCACTACATTCATCTGTTCCAGCTTTAGTTACTAGTTACTTTAGTTACTCCACTACATTCATCTGTTCCAGCTTTAGTTACTAGTTACTTTAGTTACTCCTCTACATTCATCTGTTACAGCTTTAGTTACTAGTTACTTTAGTTACTCCGCTCCATTCATCTGTTCCAGCTTTAGTTACTAGTTACTTTAGTTACTCCACTACATTCATCTGTTACAGCTTTAGTTACTAGTTACTTTAGTTACTCCACTACATTCATCTGTTACAGCTTTAGTTACTAGTTACTTTAGTTACTCCACTACATTCATCTGTTCCAACTTTAGTTACTAGTTACTTTAGTTACTACACTACATTCATCTGTTCCAGCTTTAGTTACTAGTTACTTTAGTTACTACACTACATTCATCTGTTCCAGCTTTAGTTACTAGTTACTTTAGTTACTCCACTCCATTCATCTGTTCCAGCTTTAGTTACTAGTTACTTTAGTTACTCCGCTACATTCATCTGTTCCAGCTTTAGTTACTAGTTACTTTAGTTACTCCGCTTCATTCATCTGTTACAGCTTTAGTTACTAGTTACTTTAGTTACTCCGCTCCATTCATCTGTTCCAGCTTTAGTTACTAGTTACTTTAGTTACTCCGCTCCATTCATCTGTTCCAGCTTTAGTTACTAGTTACTTTAGTTACTCCACTACATTCATCTGTTCCAGCTTTAGTTACTAGTTACTTTAGTTACTCCGCTCCATTCATCTGTTATTACAGCTTTAGTTACTAGTTACTTTAGTTACTCCGCTCCATTCATCTGTTCCAGCTTTAGTTACTAGTTACTTTAGTTACTCCGCTACATTCATCTGTTACAGCTTTAGTTACTAGTTACTTTAGTTACTCCGCTACATTCATCTGTTCCAGCTTTAGTTACTAGTTACTTTAGTTACTCCGCTCCATTCATCTGTTCCAGCTTTAGTTACTAGTTACGTTAGTTACTCCGCTACATTCATCTGTTCCAGCTTTAATTACTAGTTACTTTAGTTACTCCACTCCATTCATCTGTTCCAGCTTTAGTTACTAGTTACTTTAGTTACTCCACTCCATTCATCTGTTCCAGCTTTAGTTACTAGTTACTTTAGTTACTCCTCTACATTCATCTGTTCCAGCTTTAGTTACTAGTTACTTTAGTTACTCCGCTCCATTCATCTGTTCCAGCTTTAGTTACTAGTTACTTTAGTTACTCCACTACATTCATCTGTTCCAGCTTTAGTTACTAGTTACTTTAGTTACTCCGCTACATTCATCTGTTACAGCTTTAGTTACTAGTTACTGTAGTTACTCCACTCCATTCATCTGTTATTACAGCTTTAGTTACTAGTTACTTTAGTTACTCCACTACATTCATCTGTTCCAGCTTTAGTTACTAGTTACTTTAGTTACTCCACTCCATTCATCTGTTCCAGCTTTAGTTACTAGTTACTTTAGTTACTCCACTCCATTCATCTGTTACAGCTTTAGTTACTAGTTACTTTAGTTACTCCGCTACATTCATGTTATTACAGCTTTAGTTACTAGTTACTTTAGTTACTCCACTCCATTCATCTGTTACAGCTTTAGTTACTAGTTACTTTAGTTACTCCGCTACATTCATGTTATTACAGCTTTAGTTACTAGTTACTTTAGTTACTCCACTCCATTCATCTGTTCCAGCTTTAGTTACTAGTTACTTTAGTTACTCCACTACATTCATCTGTTCCAGCTTTAGTTACTAGTTACTTTAGTTACTCCACTCCATTCATCTGTTCCAGCTTTAGTTACTAGTTACTTTAGTTACTCCACTCCATTCATCTGTTCCAGCTTTAGTTACTAGTTACTTTAGTTACTCCGCTTCATTCATCTGTTACAGCTTTAGTTACTAGTTACTTTAGTTACTCCACTCCATTCATCTGTTCCAGCTTTAGTTACTAGTTACTTTAGTTACTCCACTCCATTCATCTGTTCCAGCTTTAGTTACTAGTTACTTTAGTTACTCCGCTACATTCATCTGTTACAGCTTTAGTTACTAGTTACTTTAGTTACTCCACTCCATTCATCTGTTACAGCTTTAGTTACTAGTTACTTTAGTTACTCCACTCCATTCATCTGTTATTACAGCTTTAGTTACTAGTTACTTTAGTTACTCCACTACATTCATCTGTTCCAGCTTTAGTTACTAGTTACTTTAGTTACTCCACTACATTCATCTGTTCCAGCTTTAGTTACTAGTTACTTTAGTTACTCCACTCCATTCATCTGTTCCAGCTTTAGTTACTAGTTACTTTAGTTACTCCGCTACATTCATCTGTTACAGCTTTAGTTACTAGTTACTTTAGTTACTCCACTCCATTCATCTGTTACAGCTTTAGTTACTAGTTACTTTAGTTACTCCGCTACATTCATCTGTTATTACAGCTTTAGTTACTAGTTACTTTAGTTACTCCACTCCATTCATCTGTTCCAGCTTTAGTTACTAGTTACTTTAGTTACTCCACTCCATTCATCTGTTCCAGCTTTAGTTACTAGTTACTTTAGTTACTCCGCTACATTCATCTGTTCCAGCTTTAGTTACTAGTTACTTTAGTTACTCCGCTACATTCATCTGTTACAGCTTTAGTTACTAGTTACTTTAGTTACTCCACTCCATTCATCTGTTACAGCTTTAGTTACTAGTTACTTTAGTTACTCCACTCCATTCATCTGTTATTACAGCTTTAGTTACTAGTTACTTTAGTTACTCCACTACATTCATCTGTTCCAGCTTTAGTTACTAGTTACTTTAGTTACTCCACTCCATTCATCTGTTCCAGCTTTAGTTACTAGTTACTTTAGTTACTCCGCTACATTCATCTGTTACAGCTTTAGTTACTAGTTACTTTAGTTACTCCACTCCATTCATCTGTTACAGCTTTAGTTACTAGTTACTTTAGTTACTCCGCTACATTCATCTGTTATTACAGCTTTAGTTATTAGTTACTTTAGTTACTCCGCTACATTCATCTGTTCCAGCTTTAGTTACTAGTTACTTTAGTTACTCCACTCCATTCATCTGTTCCAGCTTTAGTTACTAGTTACTTTAGTTACTCCACTCCATTCATCTGTTCCAGCTTTAGTTACTAGTTACTTTAGTTACTCCACTCCATTCATCTGTTCCAGCTTTAGTTACTAGTTACTTTAGTTACTCCACTCCATTCATCTGTTCCAGCTTTAGTTACTAGTTACTTTAGTTACTCCGCTACATTCATCTGTTCCAGCTTTAGTTACTAGTTACTTTAGTTACTCCACTACATTCATCTGTTCCAGCTTTAGTTACTAGTTACTTTAGTTACTCCACTACATTCATCTGTTCCAGCTTTAGTTACTAGTTACTTTAGTTACTCCTCTACATTCATCTGTTACAGCTTTAGTTACTAGTTACTTTAGTTACTCCGCTCCATTCATCTGTTCCAGCTTTAGTTACTAGTTACTTTAGTTACTCCACTACATTCATCTGTTCCAGCTTTAGTTACTAGTTACTTTAGTTACTCCGCTACATTCATCTGTTACAGCTTTAGTTACTAGTTACTGTAGTTACTCCACTCCATTCATCTGTTATTACAGCTTTAGTTACTAGTTACTTTAGTTACTCCACTCCATTCATCTGTTCCAGCTTTAGTTACTAGTTACTTTAGTTACTCCACTCCATTCATCTGTTACAGCTTTAGTTACTAGTTACTTTAGTTACTCCGCTACATTCATGTTATTACAGCTTTAGTTACTAGTTACTTTAGTTACTCCACTCCATTCATCTGTTACAGCTTTAGTTACTAGTTACTTTAGTTACTCCGCTACATTCATGTTATTACAGCTTTAGTTACTAGTTACTTTAGTTACTCCACTCCATTCATCTGTTACAGCTTTAGTTACTAGTTACTTTAGTTACTCCGCTACATTCATCTGTTACAGCTTTAGTTACTAGTTACTTTAGTTACTCCGCTACATTCATCTGTTCCAGCTTTAGTTACTAGTTACTTTAGTTACTCCACTACATTCATCTGTGACAGCTTTAGTTACTAGTTACTTTAGTTACTTCCACTCCATTCATCTGTTCCAGCTTTAGTTACTAGTTACTTTAGTTACTCCACTCCATTCATCTGTTACAGCTTTAGTTACTAGTTACTTTAGTTACTCCGCTACATTCATGTTATTACAGCTTTAGTTACTAGTTACTTTAGTTACTCCACTCCATTCATCTGTTACAGCTTTAGTTACTAGTTACTTTAGTTACTCCGCTACATTCATGTTATTACAGCTTTAGTTACTAGTTACTTTAGTTACTCCACTCCATTCATCTGTTACAGCTTTAGTTACTAGTTACTTTAGTTACTCCGCTACATTCATCTGTTACAGCTTTAGTTACTAGTTACTTTAGTTACTCCGCTACATTCATCTGTTCCAGCTTTAGTTACTAGTTACTTTAGTTACTCCACTACATTCATCTGTTACAGCTTTAGTTACTAGTTACTTTAGTTACTCCACTACATTCATCTGTTCCAGCTTTAGTTACTAGTTACTTTAGTTACTCCACTACATTCATCTGTTCCAGCTTTAGTTACTAGTTACTTTAGTTACTCCTCTACATTCATCTGTTACAGCTTTAGTTACTAGTTACTTTAGTTACTCCGCTCCATTCATCTGTTCCAGCTTTAGTTACTAGTTACTTTAGTTACTCCACTACATTCATCTGTTACAGCTTTAGTTACTAGTTACTTTAGTTACTCCACTACATTCATCTGTTACAGCTTTAGTTACTAGTTACTTTAGTTACTCCACTACATTCATCTGTTCCAACTTTAGTTACTAGTTACTTTAGTTACTACACTACATTCATCTGTTCCAGCTTTAGTTACTAGTTACTTTAGTTACTACACTACATTCATCTGTTACAGCTTTAGTTACTAGTTACTTTAGTTACTCCACTCCATTCATCTGTTCCAGCTTTAGTTACTAGTTACTTTAGTTACTCCACTACATTCATCTGTTCCAGCTTTAGTTACTAGTTACTTTAGTTACTCCACTCCATTCATCTGTTCCAGCTTTAGTTACTAGTTACTTTAGTTACTCCGCTACATTCATCTGTTCCAGCTTTAGTTACTAGTTACTTTAGTTACTCCACTCCATTCATCTGTTCCAGCTTTAGTTACTAGTTACTTTAGTTACTCCACTACATTCATCTGTTCCAGCTTTAGTTACTAGTTACTTTAGTTACTCCGCTTCATTCATCTGTTACAGCTTTAGTTACTAGTTACTTTAGTTACTCCGCTCCATTCATCTGTTCCAGCTTTAGTTACTAGTTACTTTAGTTACTCCGCTCCATTCATCTGTTCCAGCTTTAGTTACTAGTTACTTTAGTTACTCCACTACATTCATCTGTTCCAGCTTTAGTTACTAGTTACTTTAGTTACTCCGCTCCATTCATCTGTTATTACAGCTTTAGTTACTAGTTACTTTAGTTACTCCGCTCCATTCATCTGTTCCAGCTTTAGTTACTAGTTACTTTAGTTACTCCGCTACATTCATCTGTTACAGCTTTAGTTACTAGTTACTTTAGTTACTCCGCTACATTCATCTGTTCCAGCTTTAGTTACTAGTTACTTTAGTTACTCCGCTCCATTCATCTGTTCCAGCTTTAGTTACTAGTTACGTTAGTTACTCCGCTACATTCATCTGTTCCAGCTTTAATTACTAGTTACTTTAGTTACTCCACTCCATTCATCTGTTCCAGCTTTAGTTACTAGTTACTTTAGTTACTCCACTCCATTCATCTGTTCCAGCTTTAGTTACTAGTTACTTTAGTTACTCCTCTACATTCATCTGTTCCAGCTTTAGTTACTAGTTACTTTAGTTACTCCGCTCCATTCATCTGTTCCAGCTTTAGTTACTAGTTACTTTAGTTACTCCACTACATTCATCTGTTCCAGCTTTAGTTACTAGTTACTTTAGTTACTCCGCTACATTCATCTGTTACAGCTTTAGTTACTAGTTACTGTAGTTACTCCACTCCATTCATCTGTTATTACAGCTTTAGTTACTAGTTACTTTAGTTACTCCACTACATTCATCTGTTCCAGCTTTAGTTACTAGTTACTTTAGTTACTCCACTCCATTCATCTGTTCCAGCTTTAGTTACTAGTTACTTTAGTTACTCCACTCCATTCATCTGTTACAGCTTTAGTTACTAGTTACTTTAGTTACTCCGCTACATTCATGTTATTACAGCTTTAGTTACTAGTTACTTTAGTTACTCCACTCCATTCATCTGTTACAGCTTTAGTTACTAGTTACTTTAGTTACTCCGCTACATTCATGTTATTACAGCTTTAGTTACTAGTTACTTTAGTTACTCCACTCCATTCATCTGTTCCAGCTTTAGTTACTAGTTACTTTAGTTACTCCACTACATTCATCTGTTCCAGCTTTAGTTACTAGTTACTTTAGTTACTCCACTCCATTCATCTGTTCCAGCTTTAGTTACTAGTTACTTTAGTTACTCCACTCCATTCATCTGTTCCAGCTTTAGTTACTAGTTACTTTAGTTACTCCGCTTCATTCATCTGTTACAGCTTTAGTTACTAGTTACTTTAGTTACTCCGCTCCATTCATCTGTTCCAGCTTTAGTTACTAGTTACTTTAGTTACTCCGCTCCATTCATCTGTTCCAGCTTTAGTTACTAGTTACTTTAGTTACTCCACTACATTCATCTGTTCCAGCTTTAGTTACTAGTTACTTTAGTTACTCCGCTCCATTCATCTGTTATTACAGCTTTAGTTACTAGTTACTTTAGTTACTCCGCTCCATTCATCTGTTCCAGCTTTAGTTACTAGTTACTTTAGTTACTCCGCTACATTCATCTGTTACAGCTTTAGTTACTAGTTACTTTAGTTACTCCGCTCCATTCATCTGTTCCAGCTTTAGTTACTAGTTACGTTAGTTACTCCGCTACATTCATCTGTTCCAGCTTTAATTACTAGTTACTTTAGTTACTCCACTCCATTCATCTGTTCCAGCTTTAGTTACTAGTTACTTTAGTTACTCCACTCCATTCATCTGTTCCAGCTTTAGTTACTAGTTACTTTAGTTACTCCTCTACATTCATCTGTTCCAGCTTTAGTTACTAGTTACTTTAGTTACTCCACTCCATTAATCTGTTCCAGCTTTAGTTACTAGTTAATTTAGTTACTCCGCTCCATTCATCTGTTACAGCTTTAGTTACTAGTTACTTTAGTTACTCCGCTCCATTCATCTGTTACAGCTTTAGTTACTAGTTACTTTAGTTACTCCGCTACATTCATCTGTTACAGCTTTAGTTACTAGTTACTTTAGTTACTCCACTACATTCATCTGTTCCAGCTTTAGTTACTAGTTACTTTAGTTACTCCACTCCATTAATCTGTTCCAGCTTTAGTTACTAGTTAATTTAGTTACTCCGCTCCATTCATCTGTTACAGCTTTAGTTACTAGTTACTTTAGTTACTCCGCTCCATTCATCTGTTACAGCTTTAGTTACTAGTTACTTTAGTTACTCCGCTACATTCATCTGTTACAGCTTTAGTTACTAGTTACTTTAGTTACTCCACTACATTCATCTGTTCCAGCTTTAGTTACTAGTTACTTTAGTTACTCCGCTTCATTAATCTGTTACAGCTTTAGTTACTAGTTACTTTAGTTACTCCGCTCCATTCATCTGTTCCAGCTTTAGATACTAGTTACTTTAGTTACTCCTCTACATTCATCTGTTCCAGCTTTAGTTACTAGTTACTTTAGTTACTAGTTACTTTAGTTACTCCGCTTCATTCATCTGTTACAGCTTTAGTTACTAGTTACTTTAGTTACTCCTCTACATTCATCTGTTCCAGCTTTAGTTACTTTAGTTACTCCACTCCATTCATCTGTTCCAGCTTTAGTTACTAGTTACTTTAGTTACTAGTGTGTGTCCGTGTATTACTCACTCAGGCTCTGGAGACGGAGGTGTCGGACCACCTGAAGGCTCGATCGGTGATGAGCGACAAGCTAAAGAACAAACAGAAGGAAGTCCAGAAAGCTCTCAAGACTCTGGACAAGCAGGTGGAACTCAGGTAAGGGAGGGTCTATGTCATCCTTACTGACCGCCGGAGGCCGTGCTTAACACTGAATATATTCCGTATCGCGCTTGCGCAGGTCGAGTATCTATATCAACAAAGTCACCTGTGACCTTGGGGTGACCCTGGCCAAGGTATGAAGGTCTGGCGTCATCCCCGATCTCCATCCATCCATCCATCTTCGTCCGCTTATCCGGTGTTGGGTCGCGGGGGCAGCAGCTACAGCAGAGGACCCCCAAACTTCCCTTACCCGAGCCACATTAAAGGAGAATTCCGGTCAATTTCAACACGTAGCTCTGTTGTTTGTAAATGTGGAGTGCTGTCAGTAGCAAAAAAAACTAAACCAATCGGTGCTGCCTACACCGTGCTATCCTCCTGCTAGCGTTAGCACCCAACAGGCTTAAACAGGGCAAGTTTTAAACCTGTTTTAAGCCTCTAAACATGCTCGAAATGTCATTCCAAGTGCCTCCCCATGTGCAGTGATTCCTTCCGAGGGAACACAGTGAATCTGACTGCAGGAGATGTGACAGAAAGGCTTAAAAGTCGTGTTAATCCAGCCAGTGCACATACCTCTTTTTATTCTGTCGGATTGGAAGCCCTTCTGCAGGCCGAGTTCTCGCCACCTTCTAACTTCCCTCTTCATGCTTCTCGGTCCTCCACCCCGCACACCCCCCTTCATCTGCACGCGCACTAGCGCACTAACCCCCACCCCCACCCCCAAATCCTTGAACACTGTTATGTTTGGTGGTGCAGGTTGGCGCAGTATTGTTTTTGTTGCTGTTTGTGGAGCCTGGGCTGTCTGCAGAGACCACTTTATTTATTTATTTTTTACAGTGTGTTCAGGGGACAGGCAGCTAGCAGATAGTGAGATATTTTTTACAGTGTGTTCAGGGGACAGGCAGGTAGCAGATAGTGAGGAGATATTTTTTACAGTGTGTTCAGGGGACAGGCAGGTAGCAGATAGTGAGGAGATATTTTTTACAGTGTGTTCAGGGGACAGGCAGCTAGCAGATAGTGTGAAGATATTTTTTACAGTGTGTTCAGGGGACAGGCAGCTTGCAGATAGTGTGGAGATATGTTTTACAGTGTGTTCAGGGGACAGGCAGAAAGCAGATAGTGAGGATATATTTTTTTACAGTGTGTTCAGGGGACAGGCAGCTAGCAGAGAGTGAGGAGATATTTTTTACAGTGTGTTCAGGGGACAGGCAGCTAGCAGATAGTGAGGAGATGTTTTTTACAGTGTGTTCAAGGGACAGGCAGCTAGCAGATAGTGTGGAGATATTTTTTACAGTGTGTTCAGGGGACAGGCAGCTAGCAGATAGTGAGGAGATATTTTTTACAGTGTGTTCAGGGGACAGGCAGCTAGCAGATAGTGAGGAGATATTAAAAAAGTTACGCACTAAAGCTATAACAACAGTTACGTTGCTTGTTCAGGAAGGAGAAGCTGCACGAGGCCCACCAGCTGCAGCTGTTCAAAGCCAACCAGCGCCTCCTGCTGGAGTGGAGCGTCAAACAGAGCGGCGAGATGGCGGAGAAAGGCCTTCCCAAAACCAGAGCCGAGGCCGACCGGCTCATCGTGGAGCATCAGGACTGGAAGGTGAGAGTCGTCTCCAGAGTACCAGCTCTGTGTCTTCTACTCTGAAGATTGATAAAGCCAAAGGTGACCGAGCTTGCTCCCAGTCCCTGGAACAGCCTCCTTTCTCACATTAAATCAGAGACGCCCTAACTCAGAGTTACTTCCTGTTTCTGTGTCTCATGGGTTTGTCCCCGTAGTCACCAAAATAAATATTGAAGCCTTTTTTCACAAGCCACATACAGTGCTCAGCATAAGTGAATACACCCATACTAAAAAGAGGAATAACTAATCAGCTTTTGGGAAATGATCTTAATACCTTAATTAAAAAAAATTGTAAAAATCCAGTCTTTAAGGACACCAATCGTCTTTGTGAATGAATAATGTATCGTAAATAAACAAATGTTCTTCCTTAAAATACAGGCGGCATAAGTCACCCTATGTCCACCCCTATGTTAGATTCCCATAGAGGCAGGCAGACTTTTATTTTGAAAGGCCAGTTATTTCATGGATCCAGGATACTATGCATCCTGATAAAGTTCCCTTGGCCCCCCATCATCACATCCCCTTCACCATACCCCCCCATCATCACATCCCCTTCACCATACCCCCACATCATCACATCCCCTTCACCATACCCCCCCATCATCACATCCCCTTCACCATACCTAGAGACTGGCATGGGGTACTTTCCATAAGATCATCTCCCAATGCTAATCAGACCAGCTGTTAGGCTAACTGGAATAACACCATAGGGCCCATTAACAAAGAGAAAAATAGAAACAGAAGTTGTATTTTTTGTTAGGAAGAATCTCTTTTTGCAAATAAAGAGTAACGAAGAGGCTTCGGGGAATGTAGTGAAGTAAAAGTATCCAGAAATATAAATAACAAACTGTATTTTGCCTACATGTGTGGAAGACTTAGGTGCACAAATTTGGAGAGGGGGGGTTAGGGGTCCTAAGAAAATGCAATTTCACATCATTTTGGACCGTTATTGTCACCACATCTGTGTCTGAAATGTTGGAAAAGCTAGAGCAGACCAAATAAGTCCACTTGGGACCAACTACAACCAGATCTGAGCAGGGCTGTAGTCAAGTCCACCTTTGTCGAGTCCAAGACAAGTCCAAGACCAGGACTAGTCGAGACCGAGTCAAGGCCAAGAGTCCAAAGAGGTTCAAGTCCGAGTCAAGACCGAGTCCAAATGAGAGACAGTCAATACCGAGACAGAACAAGTTCCCTGAAGGAATCCTCTTCAAGACCATTTACTTGCCTGTTCATAATAATAGTAGTAATAGTAATAATAATCAAAAAGCAAGTGCAGTAAATCACTGTAGGATCAAATTAAGCCATATTATTTAAAATATAAAATGGAAATGTTCCCATTCTTTAACTTATTACCTGTCCTGAAGAATCGATAGTACAAAGAGCTCGCTGACATTGTGTCTGTGGCCAAAATGAAACTGATTGACACCTGATGATTGAGGAATATGATGCAGCCAGGCGTGTACCAGGCAACCAATCACGTCGCCCGTTCTAGATGGATTTTGAATTAAACCAATAGCTGCTTTCTGAACAAGCACGCTTCATCTGTGGTTTTGTTTTGAACGGCCGAGTCGGAGACAAGTCCAAGTCCAAATACAAACGAGTCCAAGACGAGCCCAAGACAACAGAGTGTCTCGAGTCCAGACACAAGTCCGAATCCGGACTCAAGTACTACAGCCCTGGATCTAAGACTTTAAGGTTACATTCATTCGGCTTAATTCGTGCCAGAAGCCGCTTGGGTGCTGCACCTTAAGCCTTGTAATGGCAAGGAACTCCCTGACAAAGTAAAGTACAGATATGTACTTAAGTACAGTAACTAAGTATTTGTACTTCCTTACATTACAACCCTGTTGTTTACCTTTTATTGAAGCAGATCTTAACCTATCTGCCTTGACTGGAAAGCTCAACTTCTGTTTTAAATGTGCTTTATAAATAAAGAGGACTAGTTGAGTGTGCTCCCCGTGTACTAAGGCTCAGTCCTTACCGCAGCGGCCCAGGTTCAAGTCCGACCCGCGGCCCTTTGCTGCATGACGTTCTCCTGTCTCTCTACCCTCTTTCCTGTCTTGATCTGTCCTATCAATAAAGGCCACAAAATAATCTTTATAAATAAAGAGGACTTGATGTTAACTGTAATTTCCAGACGGAGATCGACGCCCGCGCCGAGCGCATCGACTCTGTGCGGGACTTCGGCCTGGGTCTGATCCGATCGTGTCACGGTTCCAAGGCGGAGATCCAGAAGGCCCTGAACCAGCTAGAAGAAGCTAAATCTGGACTGGACCGAGTCTGGCAGAACCGCAGCACGACCCTGGAGCAGGCCCGAACCCTACAGGTGAAGATTAAGACTCTATGTAGGGGGGAGGGGGGATTAAGACTGTTTTAACGATCTGAAGCGCCTGGTGCAGGTGTGTTTAAGGCGTGTCCTAATCCACTTTTGCTAGTTTGACGGCAGAAAAAAGGGTCCGTGCACCGGACCCTTTTTTTAGGTCCGATTTGGGCGTAACATGCAATCAACCAATCAGAGATCATCTCCCATTCCCTTTAGAAGCCAGGCGCGTTTGGACCTTGGAGCATTGCTGTTATGATGGAGGATTTGCACCGTAATATTTTTATTTGTAATCTCCTGCATGTGTGTGTGTGTGTGTGTGTGTGCTGCTGTGCGTCCCTGTGTGTGTAACAAGCATAGTGTGCACGTGCTGTGCACGAGCCTAGGAGCATTTTACTAATGCTCTGTTAAAATAACAATGAAATGCTGCGTTATTGTAGCCTGACCAGCCAGCCCCACATCCAGATGTTGGGTCTGGGAACTCACCATTGGCTGGGCTCAATCCGAGGGGCGGGACAAACGGTTGTCTTTCAAATTCCCTCTGCACGCAATAGGATAGCTCTACAACCAATCAGAGCAACGCTAGTTGATAGATTCAACTTTAAACTCTGAACACATCTTCCTTTTTTAAGAATGTCCTTTTTGAATCCGACCTGCTGCCCTTTGCTGCGTGTCATCCCCATCTCTCTCCCCCTTTCCTGTCTATCCACTGTCACTGTATATTAAAGGGCAAAGCCCCAAATAAATAAATCTATAAAAATAACGTGGATGGTTCGCTCCTAACAAGTTATATAAATGATCAGTTCAATATTTTCATTACATTTGGGTGTTTTATTCAATTTCATAGCATGTGAAGAAAAATTGATCGTAGAAACATTGAAAAAAATGTCAAAAATGTACAGAAAAAAGTGACCAGAACATCGGAAAAGTGTCAAAAATGTGGGAAAAGCTAGTCAGTAATTGCAGGAATATACTGACAGAAAGAGTGACAAAAGTGTGAAAAAGACGACCAAAAAGTTGGAATATTTTTTACATTTTGACTCAAAAAGACTAAAACGTTGCCGTTGGTCGACGGGGAAGACTACACGAGGGTTAAAAAACAGCTGAAGACTCATGTTTGTAATTTTGAGTTTTTACGTCTTTTCGTTTTTTATATCCATTGGTATTTCATTTCTGTTTTGCATGCTCATTTTACTGTTTGGGTCTAATTTTAACAATTTTATCATGTGAAGCACTTTGTGACTTTGTCTGTAAAAGGTGCTTATTATTATTATTATTATTATTATTATTATTATTATTATTGTTATTATTATTATTATATAAATGCCGGGTTGTCCATCCTGCAGGTGTTCCTGTCTTCTGTAGAGCAGTGTGAGAGCTGGCTC
>CM042333.1:30666598-30686901 GCA_023566125.1 Zingel zingel | reverse complement strand
TCTCCCTGTCTCTCTCTCTCTCTCTCTCTCCTCCCCTCTCTCTCTCTCTCTCTCTCTCCCTCTCTCTCTCTTCCTCTCTCTCTCTCTCTCTCTGTCTCTCTCTCTCTCTCTCTCTCTCTCTCTCTGTCTCCTCTCTCTCTCTCTCTGTCTCTCTCTCTCTCTCTCTGTCTCTCTCTCTCTCTCTCTCTCTCTCTCCTCTCTCTCTCTTCCTCTCTCTCTCCTGCTGCTCTAATAAAGACAGTAATAGTCCTAAATAACGCTCCTTCAGGTGTGTGTGTGGCTGAACGAGCGTAACGCCGTGGCGCTGGATGAGAGCTGGAGGGAACCAACCAACCTCCAGGCCAAACTGCTGAAACATCAGAGCTTCGAAGCCGAGATCCTCGCTAACCGCTACCGAGTGGACACGCTCACCAAGGTGTGTGTCTGTGTGTGTCTGTGTGTGTGTCTGTCTGTTTCTGTGTGTGTGTGTGTGTGTGTCTGTCTGTTTCTGTCTGTGTGTGTGTGTCTTTGTGTATCTGTGTGTGTATGTGTGTGAGTCTGTGTGTGTGTGTGTGTCTGTCTGTCTGTGTCTGTGTCTGTGTGTGTCTGTCTGTCTGTCTGTCTGTGTGTGTGTGTGTGTCTGTCTGTCTGTCTGTCTGTCTGTCTGTCTGTCTGTCTGTCTGTGTCTGTGTGTGTGTGTGTGTGTTTCAATGAATAAAGATAACTATTTTGTATACCCATCTGTGCACTTCATTCTTCATAAAATAACTTCTGGATATTTAATGTGTGAGCACGTTTGTTGTATTCTAACTGTTCATTTTAAGATAAATGATGAGATTTTTAGTACTTTAAGTATATTTTGGTGCAGAGAGTTGTGACGTTAACCCTCGTGTTGTCCTCTGGTCCAGTTTGACCCGTTTTCAAAGTTCTTTATATCAGAAATATGGGTTTCTTTCATCCAAATTGCCCAAACATAACTTGGATCCATATGTGCGTTATATGGAAGCCATACAACGTTCTTCGCAGGTATAATTTATAATTACTTCAATTACATTTTTTTTATAGTATTTCAAAAAAAATGTGTAAAGGGTTTTAGTATCCTGACTCAACATCCTCTCACTTTAACTATTAGTCAAAATAATTCATAATTTCTGCTTTTTTTTTACTCAAAAATGAGGTATAATGTCATTTAAATTAGGTTAATTGACTATGAATTAAAAGAAGCGTGGAGAAAAGTGACAAAAATGTTTAAAACGGTGTCAAAAGCAAACTCAAACGTTGGAAAAAGCACAAAATAAAAATAATTCTCAATTCAGGCCCAGAAGGACAACAAATTAATGGTGGACGGGAAGACAACAGGAGGGTTGACTGTGTTGGATGTGTGTGTGTGTGTGTGTGTGTGTGTGTGTGTGTGTGTGTGTGTGTGTGTGTGTGTGTGTGTGTGTGTGTGTGTGTGTGTGTGCAGGAAGCAGAGAAGCTGCTGGCTCAGTCTGGATCAGCTGACGTGAAGGTCGGACCTCGACTCAGAGAGCTGGGGGACAGCTGGGACACTCTGATCCACAACTGTAAGGAGAAGAAGACCAGACTGCAGGAGGCCTACCAGGTACACACACACACACACACACACACACGCACATACAGACAGACACACACGCACACACACGCACAGACACACACACACACACACGCACGTGCACAGACACACACGCACAGACACACACACACACACACACACACACGCACGCACGCACACACATACGCACACACACACGCACATACACGCACACACACACACAGACACACGCACACACACACAGACATGTACACGCACACACACGCGCACACACACACACACACACACACACACACACACACACACACTCACCTGCACACATACACGCACACACACATACACACACGCATACACACACACACAGGCGCAGACACACACACACGCACACACACACACACGCACTCACGCGCACACATACACACACACACAGGCACACACACACACGCACACACACACGCACTCATCCCCACACACACACACACTCACACACACACACACACACACACACACACACACACACACACGAGTATGACCATCAGACCACTCACGTAGGCTACGGCGAAAGCTCCGAACTTCCTGTTGAAAGCATACCGTTAGTGGTCTGACTTTTCATTAAAAACGGTGCGTTTGTCTTCTAGAAACATCATAGCCTTTAATTAATTGAAATGCACTTGAGTTGTGTTTGCCTGTTTGGGTTTGTTTTGTGATTGTGAAATGTTTGTATATGTAACTAACTAGTTCTGTATCTGGGCCAGGAGATGTTCTATTAACTAACCTGGTTAATGAAACACTGCCCTCTGGTGGACAGAACATTTACAACTTAAGTTTGATACCAATGTAAGTCTTACTGAAGGCATTTAATAGTCAACATATTATTCATAAATATTCAAATAAATTAGAATTTTAATGAACAAACGAGCTTCGAATATGATCTTTGGTCAAAAGTCAAAGCCCTAATCCAGAGTGACAGAAGTGCTGAGCAGAATTAAGCTACGAGGACAACAGTCCGTTTTTTGAGGGTGAAATGATGGATCTCCGTTTCTGAAGCTTCCTTGTTGGAAAGCCGTCACCAGGGTATCTCCACTGCCGCCTGCGTCGTTACCACAGCAACCCATGCAAATAGGTTGGTGATCTGAACACTGGGAAATAACAGCGTGGACAGTCTGCCTGAAGATCTGATTTGAGAAACAAATCAGATTTGCCTGCAGGCTGAACGTAGCCCTAGATAACAACAAGTCAGTGAAGTGGCTTTAAGTGTGTCTGTCTGTGTGTGTGTGTGTGTGTGTGTGTGTGTGTGTGTGTTTGCGTGTCTGTCTGTGTGTGTGTGTGTGTGTGTGTGTGTCTGCGTGTCTGTCTGTGTGTGTCTGTCTGTGTGTCTGTCTCTGTGCGTGTATGTGTTTGTGTGTCTGTCTGTCTGTGTGTGTGTGTGTGTGTGTGTGTGTGTGTGTGTGTGTGTGTGTGTGTGTGTCTGCGTGTCTGTCTGTGTGTCTGTCTCTGTGCGTGTATGTGTTTGTGTGTCTGTCTGTCTGTCTGTGTGTGTGTGTGTGTGTGTGTGTGTGTGTGTGTGTGTGTGTGTGTGTCTGTGTGTGTGTGTCTGCGTGTCTGTCTGTGTGTGTCTGTCTGTGTGTCTCTCTCTCTCTGTGTGTGTGTGTGTGTGTGTGTGTGTGTGTCTGCGTGTGTGTCTCTCTCTCTGTGTGTGTGTGTGTGTGTGTGTGTGTTCAGGCGCTGCAGTTCCAGCGTTCGTTAGACGACATGGAGCAGTGCGTGGCCTCCGTGGAGAGCGAGCTGACCAATGAGGACTGTGGGACCGACCTGCCGTCGGTCAACAGGCTGCTGAAGGCTCTGCAGGGCCTGGAGGAGGAGGTGGACGGACACCGAGACCGAATCCAGGTCTTTCTTTCAAACGATTCAATATATATATATATATATATATATATATATATATATCTCTTTTGTATCTTTCGTCCAGTCTATTCCACAAAAATCTGAGGCATGATGAAGTATATGACTGTATCTACAGTGCTCAGCATAAGTGAATACACCCATGCTAAAGTTGACTAAAAAGAGGAATATACATTTTTTTTTGGGAATGAATAATGTATCGTAAATAAACAAATGTTCTTCCTTAAAATACAGGGGGCATAAGTCAGTCCACCCCTATGTTAGATTCCCATAGAGGCAGGCAGACTTTTATTTTGAAAGGCCAGTTATTTCATGGATCCAGGATACTATGCATCCTGATAAAGTTCCCTTGGCCCCCCCATCATCACATCCCCTTCACCATACCCCCACATCATCACATCCCCTTCACCATACCCCCCCATCATCACATCCCCTTCACCATACCCCCACATCATCACATCCCCTTCACCATACCCCCCCATCATCACATCCCCTTCACCATACCCCCCCATCATCACATCCCCTTCACCATACCCCCACATCATCACATCCCCTTCACCATACCCCCCCATCATCACATCCCCTTCACCATACCCCCCCATCATCACATCCCCTTCACCATACCCCCACATCATCACATCCCCTTCACCATATCCCCCCATCATCACATCCCCTTCACCATACCCCCCCATCATCACATCCCCTTCACCATACCCCCCCATCATCACATCCCCTTCACCATACCCCCCCATCATCACATCCCCTTCACCATACCTAGAGATTGGCATGGGGTACTTTCCATAAGATCATCTCTCAATGCTAATCAGACCAGCTGTTAGGCTAACTGAAATAAAGGCATTAAGATCAATTTCCAAAAGACAATTTTTTATTCCTCTTTTTAGTCAACTTTAGCATGGGTGTATTCACTTATGTCGCTGTATATCTATCTATTCTATCTCTTATTTCACTCTAACAGGGTCTGGTGGAAACAGCAAAGAGCTTCCACTCTCAGGGGAACTTCCTAGCGGAGGAGATCCAGACCAGAGTGGCCCACACCATCAACAGGTCTGACAACTGTTCCATTTGGTTCATGTAGAAGAAGTAAAAGTACTAATACACACTGTGAAAATACTCCACTGCAAATTAAAGGAGAAATCCGGCCGATTTTTACGAGAATTTTGATCGCTAGATGTATCCGGGTACTGTCGATCCGTGCTAGCAAAGTGGAGTTGCTGCAGCTAATGGCCAGAGCTCCCCGTTTGTGATTGGTTACTGCAGATTTGTAACGGAAGCAGGATAGAAAAATGTACCGGTTTCCAGCCTGAGTTGCAGGGCTAAATCGGGCAGATGGGGCTGGTTTACCCAGTCTAGATTATCGGGAGAATGCTGAAGGATTTCAAAACTAAAATCTGTAGTCAAATTGGTGGTTTTAAAGAGGAATTCCCAGTAGAGCTGCACCGATTACCACTTTCTAGACCGATTTCCGATTTTCTTTAGGTTAGGCCAACAGATACCGATTTTAGCCGATTCTGATTTCATTTTTTCTAACCACTTTACAGCACACACACATATTTATTTTCTATCTTTTCTTTAATAGAACATGTTGAACAGATAATGGATCACTATGAAATAGAACTATATCAATGCCTCCTGGTGTGGGACATTCACACACATCTAAAGGTCAATGTTAGAACCATTTCCTTCTCTTCACGTCCAACATCAACTAAAGAAATGTGATCTGGGTTGTTGGTGTGGTCCCTCCACGCCCTACTCTTTCCTTGCAGCTGTTGCATATTGCAGACTTGTTATCTTCTGCACACACGCTGAAGAACCCCAAACAGCTGACATGTTGCAGGTTAATTCACCAGGTTCCTACATGTGGGAGAATAGCGCCGACACGCCTTCACACCGCGAGCGGGTACGAGCCACACACGGCGGAGAAGTTGAGAGAAAGGAAGAAGAGAGCGTGCTGTGGCGTCCGTGTGTGCGTGCGTCCTTGAGAACTGTAACTGGTAGAACTTATGTTGGCAGTTAGACACCGCATAGTCTTGGTAGTTGGTGTCTGACGGGACAGACCCAGGCTCTTGGTAGGCGGTGTCTGACGGGACAGACCCAGGCTCTTGGTAGGCGGTGTCTGACGGGACAGACCCAGGCTCTTGGTAGCGGTGTCTGACGGGACAGACCCAGGCTCTTGGTAGGCGGTGTCTGACGGGAGAGACCCAGGCTCTTGGTAGGCGGTGTCTGACGGGACAGACCCAGGCTCTTGGTAGGCGGTGTCTGACGGGACAGACCCAGGCTCTTGGTAGGCGGTGTCTGACGGGACAGACCCAGGCTCTTGGTAGCGGTGTCTGATGGGACAGACTCAGGCTCTTGGTAGGCGGTGTCTGACGGGACAGACCCAGGCTCTTGGTAGCGGTGTCTGACGGGACAGACCCAGGCTCTTGGTAGGCGGTGTCTGACGGGACAGACCCAGGCTCTTGGTAGGCGGTGTCTGACGGGACAGACCCAGGCTCTTGGTAGGCGGTGTCTGACGGGACAGACCCAGGCTCTTGGTAGCGGTGTCTGACGGGACAGACCCAGGCTCTTGGTAGGCGGTGTCTGACGGGACAGACCCAGGCTCTTGGTAGGCGGTGTCTGACGGGACAGACCCAGGCTCTTGGTATAAAAAAAAATGAACGCATTATGCTCGACCCTTAATCGCATCACGATTAACGCGTTAATGCTGACAGGCCTATTACAAAGATAGACTATAAAGACAGTAGCGCTAATGTTTACATGCAGCCGCCACAGTCATGACATGCAACCAGTAGCCAGTACCATAGCTCAAACACAGCGTTCGTGGTTCTACTGGTCATGACTGCGCCCAAAAGAAGTTCATTTCCAAGTTTGACCTGCAACTTCATGGTCACGGGAAGACAACACGAGGGTTAACACCGGTGATGTTCTCGGCTCTGTCAGGTACAACAGTCTGTCGGAGCCCCTGCAGAGCCGGAGGGACACCCTGGAGGCCTGGCAGGTTCTGTTCCAGTTTTACAGAGACTTGGAGGAGGAGGTGGCCTGGCTCAGCGACAGACTGCCCTCCGTCACGGCTAAAGACTGGGGGAGCTCGCTGAACAGTGCCCAGCAGCTGCTCCACAAACACCAGGTACTCAAACACACAATACTGCACTGATAACATTATTTTGTGGCTTCGGTATTTTTTAACCTGGCCTCTATTTTCTTATGTTATTGTGTCTAAGTGACTGATGTAACCCTACAGGACAAATGTTCAGCATCAGTCAGCGTCCACTAAAAGTTCTGTTGTTGCCGCTAACAGACTCAGATTATTATTCTAAGTGTCTGACAACATTATGAAAGGATCCCTACAGAGATAGACCTTTTAGTTAAAGACTAAGATCCTTTTAGTTTGACATGGAACAGCCCCGAAATCACCATCACCAAACTCCACCAGACTCCATGTAAATAATCAGGACTTTTAGCGTGTATAGAGCCAGCATATTTCCACCAGACTCCATTTAAATAATCAGAACTTTTAGCGTGTATAGAGCCAGCATATCTCCACCAGACTCCATGTAAATAATCAGGACTTTTAGCGTGTATAGAGCCAGCATATTTCCACCAGACTCCATGTAAATAATCAGGACTTTTAGCGTGTATAGAGCCAGCATATCTCCACATGTAAATGGGTGAATTAAGGGTTTATTTCAACCAAACCAGAGTGGTGATTGTTGGAACAGTGGAAAGATGAACCAAGACGGCTTTTGATAGTTTTATTTAGTTTCTGTCCACTTTGAATGAAGTGTATTTTACGATGATAAAAGTCCTGATTATTTACATGGAGTCTGGTGTAGTTTGGTGATGGTGATTTCGGGGTTGTTTCATGTTAAACTAAAAGGATCTTACTCTTTAACTAAAAGGTCTATCTCTGTAGGGATCCTTTCATAATGTTGTCAGATACTTAGATTAATTGAAGGGGCACAGTTGCACATACGTTACATTGCAGCATGCTTAATACTGGACCAATTTCAAAAACAGTCACTTAGACACCCAAAAATTGACAAAATAGGATCCAGGTTAAGAAATACTAAAGTTGCCCTTTAATTAAATGTATTATTCTTTCCCCAACATGCCCAATTAAAAGCCTCTCTAACTAGCAGAGGTTTAACTTTTTGCTGGTTTGAATATTTGTTGTTAATATATGTGTTTATTTTTCAGGCTATGATGCAGGAGATCTTGAGCCGCGCCCCATTGGTCCAGGCAGTTCAGGAGGCGGGGCATAGTCTGGTGAGGAGCCATAGTTGTCATAGTTGAATAACAACAGTTTGGAGGGTAAAATAGGTATTCAGAGAACATCAAAATCCCATTGACACCTCTTTATTAGGGCTGTCAAAATGACGCGTTAATTTCGATTAATTAATCTGAGAAAAAATAACGCGTTAAAAAAAATAACGCAGATTAACCCATTCCATATTGACGTTTGACCCGGAGCCGTTCTAGCCTCCATTGGACTGTAAGATGAAGGAGGGAGACGAGAATGTGCTGCTGGATCATTGATTGGAACATTTACTTATAAAGATCTTGTTCCTGCCAACCCTGGCTACCGAAATCTGGAGCCACTGATATGTCTGCTCTTCTCTCTGATGCTCTGAAACAGACGATACAGGCTACACACACACCGCTACACGTGATGCTAGTTAACACTATACTCAACAGCAGCTAACGTTAGCCTACCGCTAGCTAGTTAACACTATACTCTACAGCAGCTAACATTAGCCTACCGCTAGCTAGTTAACACTATACTCAACAGCAGCTAACGTTAGTCTACCGCTAGCTAGTTAACACTATACTCGACAGCAGCTAACGTTAGCCTACCGCTAGCTAGTTAACACTATACTCGACAGCAGCTAACGCTAGCTAGTAGCTGGATTAAACACGGTTAAAATGCTGACAGCTAACGCTAAACGGTGTAAAGTTAGTCTGTATTTCACTGTAGAGGATCAACACCGGGATGTAACAATCTGCAGCTGCTGTTGTCGGAAAAACAGACGGTGCATTCAATGAAACTGGTAATTTACAGCGTTGTGGTGCATTCAAAGTTATTGTTAAAGGCCATTTTCCCACCTGGTGGTTGTTTTTGTCATTCAACAACTATTTACTAGTGAAATAAGTTATTGTTATTGTTATACATTATTATCAAATCATTTAATTTTGACCATATGGCCTTAGCAATGAACAATCCGTTCTTTAATGTCACCGACTGTTCAGTACCCTTCTTTTTTCTTTTCTTTTTTTACTTTCTTAAAAAGTATCGGTTCAGGCACCGTTAATTATGTATGTGATTAATTTTGATTAATTAATGTAATTAATGTTTTAATCGATTAACAGCCCTACTCTTTACTATGCAAATCTCACAATTTGAAACTAACGAAGCTAATAGTTGACAACTATCAACTCGGTGGCTGTACCTTAATTGGCTCTGGTCTGTAACTTTGTCACGCCCAAAAGGTTACATACAGACCACTGGTCTGAGACCAGCTGGTGTTCTGAATGTAGGTCGCGTACATCTCAGACACTAGCTTAGCTACGCGCTGCTCTGTGTGTGCTGACACAGACCATAAACGGGAGAAAACCTCTTATTTCATTATAGGGCTATTTCACAGGGTTGCATTATGGCGCATAGAACAACACCCGGGCCATTTTCAGCCAATGGTAATAATGTTGTTATTCGGACACCTTAAAGGACAATTCTGTCGCAAAATGAACCTAGGGGTTATAACTGATATGTACCTACTCTCTCGCTCTCTGAGACATGTTTTCATGCTAATCGAATGAGTTTGGAGCCGTAACGAGGCTACCGCGGGCCGCTGGTTAGCTTACAATGCTAGTATGTAGGGTATGGGGACACTCATCACCACACTTTAACGCGGGAGACATCTTGAGAACCAAGTCATGACTAGTCGAACGCCGTGCAACATGGAATCTCCATAGACGGTATGGGAATTCCACGTTGCACGGCGTTCGGCTAGTCATGACTGGTTTTCAAGATGTCTCCCGCAGGTAAATATCAACTGTCTGTACACTTACGACGTTGTCAATGCTTCGGTTCACAATCAGGGACCCTAATTATGCTAACGGTAAAGTGTGGTGATATTTCCAGCCTTTTTAGTGGTATTAAATAGCGATGTAATTTGAGTGTCCCCATGCCCTACATACTAGCATTGTAAGCTAACCAGCGGTCCGCGGTAGCCCTGTTAAAGGACTCCCTTGGTAGGGACCCCCTGCTACATATACTGTATAAAATGAAGTTGCATTAAACTGAGCTGCATGGATGAAAATGAATGGCAGTGAATCATCAAGCTTAACCGCATGGCTACATAGTAAGCTTATTTTCAATGTATAAATACATTTCTTTTCACAAATAGGCCAATTTATTTGCTTTCAATATGTTATGTTCATGGTAATGTATATTTTCAGACATATATTCACTAACTGCACTAACTCTGAGGACCCCCTAGGGGTCACGGACCCCCTGTTGAATATCTCTGCCCTATATCATCATTCTATCACCCCTTTAATATAACTTTTTGAACTGTTAAATCTGTGTTTGTTATAGTAAAGAGGTGAATAACCACGTGGATGAGACATGTACAGTCTCGTTATGCCTCTTTCTTGCTGTATTTTGTGTAATACTTTTTGATATTTCTATACATTTGGTACCTTATGTTTGCCTGTTTGTTTGTTTCCTGTATTGCTTGTTGTCCTTTTTATTTTTTGAAGAGATATTATGACATTTTAGTGTATTTTTTTCCTTTTATTTGCGTAAGGGGAGGACGCTGGATAAGCCTTTTAGGCTTCTCTCCTCTCCTGCACCGTTATTGCTTGTTTTTAAATTCTATCGTATGTAATTCATATCTTTCCGCAAATACTTCATTATGTCGTCCCTCGCAGGTCAGAGGTCGCCATTTTGCGTCTCATGACATCCGGGAGCGTCTGGAGGAGCTGAAGAGTCTCCGTGAGGCGCTGATGACGGAGGCGGAGAGGAAGGGGAAACTCCTGCAGGAGGCGCTGAGCATCCACTCCTTCCTCACCGAGGTACAGAAGATGTAAAGGGTCCTATCCTGCACCCAGCGCGGCACAAAGCCCGACCCAAGTGTCTTTGTTAGTTTCAGACCGACCCAGTTGTCAGTTTCACGTCCAGCGCCCACGTTGTTTAAATAACAAATACACCTGCTGCCATCTGTGGCCCATGCTGGTCTTACAGGGAGGTGTGTTCAGGTGCATTCTGGGCATGTTGGTCTTACAGGGAGGTGTGTTCAGGTACATTCTGGGCGTGCTGGTCTTACAGGGAGGTGTGTTCAGGTGCATTCTGGGCGTGCTGGTCTTACAGGGAGGTGTGTTCAGGGGCATTCTGGGCGTGCTGGTCTTACAGGGAGGTGTGTTCAGGTGCATTCTGGGCGTGCTGGTCTTACAGGGAGGTGTGTTCAGGTGCATTCTGGGCATTCTGGTCTTACAGGGAGGTGTGTTCAGGTGCATTCTGGGCGTGCTGGTCTTACAGGGAGGTGTGTTCAGGTGCATTCTGGGCGTGCTGGTCTTACAGGGAGGTGTGTTCAGGTGCATTCTGGGCGTGCTGGTCTTACAGGGAGGTGTGTTCAGGTGCATTCTGGGCGTGCTGGTCTTACAGGGAGGTGTGTTCAGGTGCATTCTGGGCGTGCTGGTCTTACAGGGAGGTGTGTTCAGGTGCATTCTGGGCGTGCTGGTCTTACAGGGAGGTGTGTTCAGGTGCATTCTGGGCGTATTGCTATCTTGAGGCAGTGGGAAGTGATGGCACCATTGACCAACAAAAACCTGGTCTAAAGTCAATAACGCAGCATTTCATTGTTATTTTAACAGAGCATTAGTAAAATGCTCCTAGGCTCGTGCACAGCACGTGCACACTATGCTTGTTACACACACATGGACGCACAGCAGCACACACACACACACACACACACACACACACACACACACACACACACAGGGACGCACAGCAGCACACACACACACACACACACACACACACAGGGACGCACAGCAGCACACACACACACACACACACACACACACACACACACACACACACACAGACAGACAGACAGACAGACAGACAGACAGACACACACACACACACACAGAGGGAGACACACACACACACACACAAACATGCAGAAGATTTTCCAATCAAATTTGACCCGTTTACAAAAACTTTCTATATCAGAACGATGACAAAAGAACGTTGGAAAAAGCTACAAAACAACCGCAGAAAAAATAATTGACAAAAAAAATTTTTTTTTTTAAATGCTGAAAAAAGTCGGGAAAAGTGACCCAAAAAACACGAAGGACAAAAACCTGTTAAAAAAAGTGACAAAAAAATTTGAAAAATGTGAAAAAAAATCATCGGAAAAAGAACAAAATGTTGAAATTTCCACCTACAAAAAAACAAAGTTACAGGTCGATGGGAGGACAACACAATTAATAAAGTGTGTGTGTGTGTGTGTGTCTCCCTCTCTGTGTGTGTGTGTGTGTGTGCGTGCGTCTCCCTCTGTGTGTGTGTGTGTGTGTGTCTCCCTCTGTCTGTGTGTGTGTGTGTGTGTGTGTCTCCCTCTGTGTGTGTAGCTGTCGGAGCTGGAGCTGTGGTCGGAGGAGCAGCGGGCTGCTCTGGAGTCCCAGGACTGCGGGCGGAGCGAGGAGGCGACGGAGGCCCTGCTGCGGAGGCTGGACGGCGTGGACGGGGAGCTGGAGAACCAGAGGAGGACGGTGGAGAGGCTGCAGGACAGCGGATCCTCGCTGCAGGACCTCGGACACCCAAACAGGTGAACGGACTCACCACAGGGTTACCTGTTTACACCGTGCTGTTTGGAGGAGCCTACCGTAGTTGGTAGTTGCCTCTGCACACGCTGAGAAAGGGCGCTCCCCGAAACGTCAAAAGTTTTGTGGCAATGATTTCAAATCAAATTGGAGTGCTGTCCTAGTAGATTTATTCATGATTATTCACTTTTAGGATCCAGTGTCCAGCCTTCAAAGCGCAACAATCAGCTGTTGTTCTGAAGGATAGTCAGCGTCAGCTCAGATCGTGGTCACCACTACGTATTTCCTTGTCTCTGATTTTGGTAGTTGTTGTGTCTGATGTGATGTCATCGTCCATACGACTCTGTGATTGGCTGTTGTCGGTCCTCTTCGTGGAACGGATGATGAAGTCAGACTCCATGTTCTCTGTTGAGATGCTAAAGCTCTGACGTCGTGCTATTATTGTGCTAAGCTAGTTTGATGTTGCAGTAGACCCACTGTCCAGAGTTTGAGTTGTAATTGCGTCTGAACTGACTCCAACCTTTGGACCCTTCCTGTGGTCTCATCCAGCCGGTCTCTCCTCTCAGCCAATCACTAGTTACCTCTGGCATGTGTCTGAACTGACTCCAACCTTTGGACCCTTCCTGTGGTCTCCTCCAGCCGGTCTCTCCTCTCAGCCAATCACTAGTTACCTCTGGCATGTGTCTGAACTGACTCCAACCTTTGGACCCTTCCTGTGGTCTCCTCCAGCCGGTCTCTTCTCTCAGCCCTCACTAGTTACCTCTGGCATGTGTCTGAACTGACTCCAACCTTTGGACCCTTCCTGTGGTCTCATCCAGCCGGTCTCTCCTCTCAGCCAATCACTAGTTACCTCTGGCATGTGTCTGAACTGACTCCAACCTTTGGACCCTTCCTGTGGTCTCCTCCAGCCGGTCTCTTCTCTCAGCCCTCACTAGTTACCTCTGGCATGTGTCGCCAGCAGCAGACGGAGCCGTCTGGTGAGCGACAGTAGCGGGAACGCCGTCCGTCAGCGATACAACGTTAGTAACACTGATGTAACCGAGCTTCCAGGCAAGGCATTTTGCATCGAGGATTTTTTTGTAATCGAGTTATTGATGTCCCAGTGGAGTTTGGGGCTCATAGCTCATAACAAATTGGAATTTAAGATGGTTTATGGTGTTATTACTTTCTAAGGGGATCATGTTGATAGGTTTATGTGAATGGTTTCACAGTTTAAACACAGTGTTGCCCCGTCTCAGCTCTTATTTCCACTCGCATTCCTCGAGGACGTCTCCAGCTGGCACTGGCACCGGCAACGTCTAACTAGAACTGTTGATTTATTTAATGAAAGAGGAGAGACAAGCTAAGGCCTTACTTGAATGCTTGCTTCTTATTACAAAAATTGTATTGAGGAATCGTTTCAGCCCTAATGACTTGTATGTTAACGTATTCACACACATGTGATCTGAATTTGAAGTCACACAAAACAAAACAAAAACACTAAAGCTTGTAAAAAGTTGAAATTTGCACTCGTAGAAAATGTTCACACACCTGTATTCTGAATGTGAAATCACAGAAAAAATATTCACAAATGTGTAGATTGATATTTAAATGAACACAATGACAGCTGCAAACATGTAATGCAACATTTTACTCTGTTACTTTACTTAACTTGGGTTAATTTTCCATCACAACCTCAACTCAGTGATTACAACCTCTCGAATTCATCACTGCAACTTCACATACGTGCTCTCTCGCATCACCAGAGTACAAGTGTTTGAACATTTTCTACAGGTGCAAATTTCAATTTACAAGTTCAGATTTGTTGTGTTGCAAGTTCTCACATCGTATTCTACGAGCTCTCACATTTTGCACCATATTCTACGGAGCCCCCCTGGTGTCAGCTGATAAAAAAAAAACTAAACCGAGGGCACGGATTCATAATCCGTGCACTCGGTTTTATAAATGTAAGCAAAATTAGAAATATATTCACAGATTCGAACTTCTGGGATAATTCTCTATAGCGAAATGTTATTGAATCACAAACTAGGCATCTTTCCTAACGTAGTGAGGCTAACAACGAGCTACAAACTCATTTCATCAACACGAGCCGTCCTCCGACCTGGAGGAATAACATGATTGGTCTCTCTGAGCAGCCGGAGGTGAGACGGCAGCCGGAGGTGAGACGGCCGTCAGTCAGACCGGACGTGTTCAGGGACCATCTACAAACTCCAACACCGACACTATAATATCTATTCATTTAATGTTTAAATAAGGTAGTGTCTCCAAACTTATCTCAATTATAACTAACTATATATTTATATACAGTCTGTGGTTGAAACGCCTGTAGATTGTGACTGTCAGTGGGATGTATATGCCTCATTACGGTTGTTTTTCTATTTGACAAGTTCAAAAACACGAAATAAAGTGTGTTTCTGTGTCTCTGTCTCAGCCACCTGGTCAGCGAGTCTCTCCCAGGAGTCCTCGAACGCTTCGAGACTCTCCTCCGACTGTCCACCGCTCGCCGCGCTGCTCTGGAAGACCAGCTCCGCCTCTACGTGTTTGAGAGAGAAGCCAAAGAACTACAAACATGGCTGACCTCCAAGAAGGCTGTGGCAGAGTCGAAAGACTGCGGACAAGATCTGGAGGATGTCGAGGTGAGTCGCAAAAAAACGTCAGATTCATCTTGTTGACTTATTATTTAAGGACAGCTTCTGATTCAGAATTAGCATATTTAAAGTACAGTTCAGACCACAGATTTGCGACGAGACAAAACCGTTTTAGGACGTTGCAGAAAAAAGTTTCAGCGGTCTGAACCGGCCCGTCTCAGCTCGACTCAAATCGGCTGATATTGTCGCTGCGACTCAGCTGGTGGAGTCTCCAGAGGCTGGTTTTAGACCGTAAGAGACATCTCCTGTTTCAACAGCCAATAGAGAAGTTAGCTGGTGGAGTCTCCAGAGGCTGGTTTTACAACGTAAGAGACATCTCCTGTTTCAACAGCCAATAGAGAAGTCAGCTGGTGGAGTCTCCAGAGGCTGGTTTTACAACGTAAGAGACATCTCCTGTTTCAACAGCCAATAGAGAAGTCAGCTGGTGGAGTCTCCAGAGGCTGGTTTTAGAACGTAAGAAACGTCTACTGTTTCAACAGCCAATAGAGAAGTCAGCTGGTGGAGTCTCCAGAGGCTGATTTTAGAACATAAGAGACGTCTCCTGTTTCAACAGCCAATAGAGAAGTCAGCTGGTGGAGTCTCCAGAGGCTGGTTTTAGAACATAAGAGACGTCTCCTGTTTCAACAGCCAATAGAGAAGTCAGCTGGTGGAGTCTCCAGAGGCTGGTTTTACAACGTAAGAGACATCTCCTGTTTCAACAGCCAATAGAGAAGTCAGCTGGTGGAGTCTCCAGAGGCTGGTTTTAGAACGTAAGAAACGTCTACTGTTTCAACAGCCAATAGAGAAGTCAGCTGGTCGAGTCTCCAGAGGCTGGTTTTACAACGTAAGAGACGTCTCTTGTTTCAACAGCCAATAGAGAAGTCAGCTGGTGGAGTCTCCAGAGGCTGGTTTTACAACGTAAGAGACGTCTCTTGTTTCAACAGCCAATAGAGAAGTCAGCTGGTGGAGTCTCCAGAGGCTGGTTTTAGAACGTAAGAAACGTCTCCTGTTTCAACAGCTAATAGAGAAGTCAGCTGGTGGAGTCTCCAGAGGCTGGTTTTAGAACGTAAGAGACGTCTCCTGTTTCAACAGCCAATAGAGAAGTCAGCTGGTCGAGTCTCTAGAGGCTGGTTTTACAACGTAAGAGACGTCTCCTGTTTCAACAGCCAATAGAGAAGTCAGCTGGTGGAGTCTCCAGAGGCTGGTTTTACAACGTAAGAGACGTCTCTTGTTTCAACAGCCAATAGAGAAGTCAGCTGGTGGAGTCTCCAGAGGCTGGTTTTAGAACGTAAGAGACGTCTCCTGTTTCAACAGCCAATAGAGAAGTCAGCTGGTAAAGTAAGCTAAAAACTTTAGAAATAAAATGATCCATAATCCATTTTATTTCTTGATGTTACAAACTGCTACTGGATGACCGAAGAGGGAGCGCCCTTCGAACAGTGAATTGGAGAAATAAAACGTGTTTTCGCCGATTCATCGCTAGACATGTAGCTTTAGAAAGCATCTCACTGTCACTAATGTCATCCACGTTCATATTTTAGAAATTCTTTTTTGGGGCTTTTCCCTTTATTGTGTAGAGACAGTGGATAGTCATGAAAGGGGGAGAGAGATGGGGGATGACACGCAGCAAAGGGCAGCAGGTCGGATTTGAACCCGCACCGCTGCAGGACTCAGCCAACATGGGGCAAACGCTCCTACTGGGTGAACTAGAGGCCGCCCCATCCACGTTCATATTTACACGCAACACATGATATATCCAGCTACAAAAATGCCTGAAAGTCAAAAGTTAGGATGGAAGTACTTAGAGTAGTTTCTATGGCAGTGGTGTCAAACTCAATTTCAGTAGGGGCCACATTGGAAATGACGATCACAATATAAGGGCCAGACATGTTGAGTTCATTGACATTCTTTTATTTAGTAAAAAAAGGTCAATTAACTTTGTTTATTGCATGTCTCATATGGCTTTCTCCCATACAGTTTGGTCGACAAAAAGCCCTAAAAAAGTCAGAAAAAAAGTCTCTTAGCCATCGTAACATAGATGTTAGCAAGTCATGAAAAAAGAACATTACATTTTTAAAAGCAGCTGACTCACAACAACCTGTTTCACTTAGACTTGGACTAGACTTCTCTTTATTGATCATTTTGGGATGACTGCCGCAAGGAAATTAAATATCCAGCAGCAGATGTTAGCAGCATACAATCAAAACACTCTTTAAATAAAGAGGTATAGAAAAGAATACAGTATAAGAATAACAATATACATAGACTTTTAGCTAATTATTTTTTACAAAAAGTAAAGAAACAGTAAAACAACAATTAACTACAGATAAATATATAGATATATAGGACTGAGTATGGTATTGTGTTATTGTACAGTTAATACATTCACAGCCTGAATATTAAAAAGTCTCTCAAATCGGCAAATCTGACAAATTCTGCACGGCAGTGTTGCATAATTACAGTATAAAAAACTTTTTTTTGGTGGGGTGCACAAGTAGTCGGGCCGAAATTGGCTGTGAACTTCAATTGAAATGCTGGCCGGATCAAAATTTGCAAAGGTAGGTAGGTATTTGGCCCCCGGGCCTTGAGTTTGACACGTGTTCTATGGAAATGATATACCGTCTCCGTGAATATTGGTTCTCAACTGGCTGACTTCAAGACTTGATCAAAGTTGTTGTACGACTGCATGTGTTTACACAACATTTAACGTTTGAGAACATTGGCTTTTGTTGATAGATATAAAAAAATGGGTTACATAGAAACACTTTACTCAAAGTAAAAGTGCAAAAGAAAGTTTGAAATTCATGCAAACTGTCTTTCAAACTGTAAAGCCGCTCAGATATCCCTCCTTATTCCTGTCTTGTTCCTCACGTATCGGTGCAGGTCCTTCAGAAGAAGTTGGAGGTTCTGGTGTCGGAGATGTCCAGTCTGGGCCGCAGCCGGCTGACCTCGGTGCAGCAGCTGGGCCGAGGGCTGCAGCGGGACGGCCCGGCACGGAGGAGGGACGACGCCCTCAGCCGGCTGTGGGACCAACTCAACAGCAGCATCCGGACCAGAGAACAGGTACGACGGTAGATCTGGTAGATGTGCTGCTTGTGGATGTGAGGGGAAGGAGGTGGGGGAGAGTAAGATGTCCGGTATACTCGTCGTTCCCGTGGTGCTCGCGACACTAGCTTCAGTCTTCTCCTGAACAGAGGTGGCGCTCATGAGGAAAGGCTACCGACTTTGCTCTTTCTACGGACTGGAAGAAGAAGATTAAAAAGGTAAACAATGTCAGAACTGGCAGCAGCATTGACGTCAATGCTTCGATTTGATTGGATGAGCTACTTGGTGGGATCAAGCCTTTCATTCACCATGAAAGAGCTCATCTTAACCCGGTAAGTTTACAAGAGAGACTATGATATTTAGACCAAAAAGCATGGATTTCAAGCCTTTCTTCAGCCACTTCTGTCTCCAACAGTCGAGAAGCCTTTAGACATGATGTAATCACATGATGTCATCACATGATGTCATCACATGATGTAATCTGAAAACTGCTGCCCTGATTAAACACACAATGCAGCTGATCTCAGCTGGTATTCTGTCTGGAATGGACATTTCTAAGTGACCCCAAACTTTTGACCAGTAGTGTATATATAAAATGTTTCTCTCTGTAAAATAATTTTGATCGATCACCACCCCGAATGTTCTTTTTGATTGTTTCCAAGCCCTCAACCACTAGGCCTTCTGGATTACTGTTGTGCATATTTTGGGAGTGTTTTGCCATAGGATAATCCAAATTTGTACATGAGAGCATGTTTTGTGTTGCATGAGAGTATGTGTTGAGAGATGCTTATCGCGGAAGTCCAAAACAAATTTCCCTTCGGGGACAATAAAGTAGATCTGATCTGATCTTATCTGATCCACGTGCACACGACTGGACACAGCAGCGCGACACAGGGTCACGTTTCTCCAAAAGTGTAATCGGACGCAGGCTGAACACACTCCCCCCCCCCCCCCCCTCCCCCCACGTTCAAAATGAATGCGTTCCATTCAAAATGTTTTTTTTGCCGCCACACCGTCTTGCTAGCCGACGCAGATTGTATGAATGCAACGTAACAGCGTGTCCCGTTTCCTCCAGATCCTGCAGTCAGCGAGGGAGGTTCACCAGTTTGACCACGACGTGGACGAGCTGAAGGGCTGGATGGCGGAGAAGGAGGCAGTGCTGGACTCAGAGGATCAGGACCAGGACCACGACCACGACCTGCACTCCATCCAGACTCTGCTGAGGCAACACGAGGCGCTGGAGGTGGGAAAGTCATCCAAATATACAACTACAGAAAGTAAAAGAAGATGATTTCTTTGCAGCAAAGAGCCGCAGGTTGGAGTCGAACCTGGGCCTGCAGCGTCGAGGATTAAACCTCTATATATGTGCGCCCGCTCACCAACTGAGCCAACCGGGCGCCCGCACGTGGGCAGAATTAAGTGCAATATGAGTGGGATCTATCTATCTGTGTTGTGGGATCTCTTCTCTTTCTTCTGTGAGTGTGGGGGAAAGTTGGGGGGGTCTTGTGTGAGGTTTATCGGATGATTATTGAACGCATTGGATGAGATAATTAATGTTTTATGCATATTTACTGTATGTTTATTCAGTCCCTCCAGAAAAACGTGATTATAATAATCATCACATCCCCTTCACCGTACCCCCCCATCATCACATCCCCTTCACCATACCCCCACATCATCACATCCCCTTCACCATACCCCCCCATCATCACATCCCCTTCACCATACCCCCACACCATCACATCCCCTTCACCATACCCCCCCATCATCACATCCCCTTCACCATACCCCCCCATCATCACATCCCCTTCACCATACCCCCACATCATCACATCCCCTTCACCATACCTAGAGACTGGCATGGTCAGTTAGCCTAACATCTGGTCTGATTTAGAATTGAGAGATGATCTTATGGAAAGTACCCCATGCCAATCTCTAGGTATGGTGAAGGGGATGTGATGATGGGGGGGTATGGTGAAGGGGATGTGATGATGTGGGGGTATGGTGAAGGGGATGTGATGATGGGGGGGTATGGTGAAGGGGATGTGATGATGGGGGGGTATGGTGAAGGGGATGTGATGATGTGGGGGTATGGTGAAGGGGATGTGATGATGTGGGGTATGGTGAAGGGGATGTGATGATGGGGGGGGGTATGGTGAAGGGGATGTGATGATGTGGGGGTATGGTGAAGGGGATGTGATGATGTGGGGGTATGGTGAAGGGGATGTGATGATGTGGGGGTATGGTGAAGGGGATGTGATGATGTGGGGGTATGGTGAAGGGGATGTGATGATGGGGGGGTATGGTGAAGGGGATGTGATGATGGGGGGGTA
>CM042333.1:30659098-30661598 GCA_023566125.1 Zingel zingel | reverse complement strand
CTGGTGAAATGGCAGCAGTAATCCGAGCAAGACGGAGACATAGGTCAAGGAGATGAGCTGAAAGGGTTTTTGCCACAAGGATCACACTTTTTCAGTCGAGTGAACACGAAATCATTAAGAGTTACAGATTAAGCAGCCGTGCAATATTACAGTTCCTGGAAGAAATCAAAGATGACATTGAGTAGAACTAAATTTCCCGAGGATATCATTATCTCTGTTGTCCATCCAGAAAAAGCGTCCATAAAATCCAGTTTGAAATCATAGAACAAGGAGGCAGCAGAATCCTCACGTATCTTTAGGCAATTTTGACAGCCCTGCAAAGCAATGACAAGCCAAATTGGAGATGCTAAATGATGTTGTATAGATGAAGTGCATGTTGTATTTATAAAGTTCTTAAGAACCGGTCCTTCCTTGTCCACGTTAACACTAAAAGAGCTGGTAAGATCACGTCAAAACGTCGGGGAAAATGACAAAAGTGTCTTAAAAAGACGACCAAAACGTTGAAAAGAACAAGTTTTAATTTTAAATGTTGACCCAGATAAGCTAAACGTTGCGTGGCGGACGGGGAGACAACACAAAGGATAACTGGCTCGGCAATGTGATCGATCAAAAACACAAAAAGGTTTCTGGACATCTCTGTCTTTTAGCTTGTGGCGTGCAACATTCTCCATGACAACCTTCTGACTAGAGTCCGGATCGGGCCGAATTCTTCTGTCCGAGCCCGGCCCGCGTCCGCCAGAGCCGTGACCGAACCCGGCCCGAGCCCGACACAGTTAAAATCTCGTTTTTTCCTCATACTAATTACACATGTAGACTACGTTTGTTTGTGTGGAAAGCTTTCATTAAGCAGTTGTAGGAAGGCATTCAGAAATGTCCACAGATGAGGTCACCAGCGCACACGGGGCAACAAGCTCGCGTTAATCAGCTGTTTAATTTCAAATGTTCAACATGTTAACCTCTCCTGACCGTGGTCAGAACACCAGGAGACTGGTGACCTCCAGGGCCCACGTTATATAACGTTAGGGTTACATCCTGTTAGGGTGAGACGATGAATGAACTTGGCTTTCAGTCTGGAGATTATCTCAGACACCACACACACACACACACACACACACACACACACACACACACACACACACACAGATGTTTGTTTCACTATCATTGTGGGGACCCGTCATTGACATAATGCATTCCCTAGCCCCTTACCCTAACCTTAACCATCACCACTAGATGCCTAACCTTAACCCTTACCCTCACCCTAACCATAACCTAATTCTAACCCTAATCCTAAAACCAAGTCTTAACCCTCAAACAGACCTTTAACCTTGTGGGCTCCAGCATTTTGGCCCCACAAGGCTGTGCAGACCCCACAAGCATACTGGATTCCCGGTTTTTGGACCCCACGAATATAGTAAAACAAGCACACACACACACACACACACACACACACACACACACACACACACACACACACAGACTGAGCTCTCTTAAAGGAGCCACAGCACCATTTTACAACAAATGCCATATGGCGCTGATGTGCCCGAGCCCGACCCGAACCCTATGCCTTACTTCAGACCATGAGCCGTCACCTTTACTGACTCTTGTCCATTAACCGCTCGTTCTTTCGGTTCCTCCAGGACTCTGTGTCTGATGTAATGGAGCTCCTGAAGAGGCAGGAGGACTTGGAAGCCATGATCCAGGCCCAGAGCGACCGCTTCATCGCACTGCAGCAGAAGAAAACGCAGGTTGGTTGTTGAAGCTATAGGGCCCTATTTTAACAATCTAATCGCACGCCATGAGGCGCCTGGCGCAGGTGCGTTTAGGGCGTGTCCAAATCCACTTTTGTTAGTTTGACGGCAGAAAAAAGTGTCCGGGCGCCGGGCGCATGGTTCTAAAGGGTTGTACTTAGTGTCTTCATTAATCAGAGGTGTGTTCTGGGCGTAACATGCAATCAACCAATCAGAGATCATCTCCCATTCCCTTTAAAAGCCAGGCACGTTTGGACCTTGGAGCATTGCTGTTATGATGGAGGATTTGCACCGTAATATTTTTATTAGTAATCTTCTGCATGTGTGTGTGCTGCTGTGCGTCCCTGTGTGTGTGTGTGTGTGTGTGTGTGTGTGTGTGTGTGTGTGTGTGTGTGTGTGTGTGTGTGTGTGTGTGTGTGTGTGTGTGTGCTGCTGTGCTTCCCTGTGTGTGTAACAAGCATAGTGTGCACGTGCTGTGCACGAGCCTAGGATCATTTTACTAATGCTCTGTTAAAATAACAATGAAATGCTGCGTTAGTGACTTTAGACCAGGTTTTTGTTGGTCAATGGTGCCATCACTTCCCGCTGCCTCAAGATAGCAATACGCCCAGAATGCACCTGAACACACCTCCCTGTAAGACCAGCACGCCCAGAATGCACCTGAACACACCTCCCTGTAAGACCAGCACGCCCAGAATTCACCTGAACACACCTCCCTGTAAGACCAGCACGCCCAGAATGCACCTGAACAC
>CM042333.1:30641598-30651598 GCA_023566125.1 Zingel zingel | reverse complement strand
ACTAGCATACATGGAAAGGAATATGTATATCTGCAAGGAAAAGAATACTAGCTATAATGCTCTTATCTCTATATTCTATGACTGTTTTGTTTTGAAAATGTAGTTGTATGTTCTGTGTGGACCCCAGGAAGAGTAGCTGATGTTCGGCATCAGCTAATGGGGATCCTAATACAATCAAATCAAATCAAACAGAGAGACGGAGGAGAGCAGGGAAAGGAAATGCAGAAGAACAGCGTTAAAAAATGAATAACGAAACGCAATGTGTGGCGGCCGGTGTTGATAGTACGGAGCCCCCCTTTGTCAAAAAAATGAATTATAACTATCTCGTGGCCTCAAGATAGGCCACTGATAGTGAGGCGCACCGCCACCAATTAGTCCAAACACTGCACACCCCTAATCTTAAGGCTTAAATAACTAAAGTGTACAATGTAAGATGCTTTGTACTAAAACTACAATTATACTACTAACTACTGAATGTCAGAAAACGGTGAAAAGAAAATGTCCATCCTAGTTTCTCACATTGTTGTTGCTGTGTGTGTGTGTGTGTGTGTGTGTGTGTGTGTGTGTGTGTGTGTGTGTGTGTGTGTGTGTGTGTGTGTGTGTGTGTGTGTGTGTGTGTGTGTGTGTGTGTGTGTGTGTGTGTGTGTGTGTGTGTGTGTGTCAGCCTGGAGGACGGCAGTCAGTACCTGTTTGCAGCCTCCAGCAGAGAACTGCAGCTGCTTTGGGTGAAGAAACTCCAAAACCGCTCAGAATCTGCCAGCAGCGACTCTGACGACTCAGGGTAAGAAACACACACACACACACACACACACACACACACACACACACACACACACACACACACACAGAGACACACACACACACAGACACAGAGACACAGACACACACACACACACACACACACACACACACACACACACACACACACACACACACACACAGAGACACACACACACACAGACACAAACACACACACAAAGAGACACACATACACACACACACAAAGAGACACAGGCACACACACACACACACACACACACACACATACACATAGACACACACTCACAGATGCACGCACACACACATACACACACACACATACACACACATACACACACACACACATACACAGAGACACACACTCACATGCACGTACACACATACACACACACACATACACAGAGACACACACTCACATGCATGCACACACACACACACACATACACATAGACACACACTCACACATGCACGCAAACACACACACACACACAAAGAGACACAAGCACACACACACACACACACACACACACAGAGACACACACTCACATGCACGCGCACACACACACACATAGACACACACTCACATGCACGCACACACACACACACACACACACACACACACATACACAGAGACACACACTCACATGCACGCACACGCACACACACACATACACATAGACACACACACACACTCACACACACACACACACACACACACACACTCACACAGAGAGTCAGAAGACCCAGGACTAGGTGGAGACACGTCCAGCTGGGAGGAGGCCTCGGGGAAGACCCAGGACTAGGTGGAGGCACGTCCAGCTGGGAGGAGGCCTCGGGGAAGACCCAGGACTAGGTGGAGGGACGTCCAGCTGGGAGGAGGCCTCGGGGAAGACCCAGGACTAGGTGGAGGGACGTCCAGCTGGGAGGAGGCCTCGGGGAAGACCCAGGACTAGGTGGAGGCACGTCCAGCTGGGAGGAGGTCTCGGGGGAAGACCCAGGACTAGGTGGAGGCACGTCCAGCTGGGAGGAGGCCTCGGCGAAGACCCAGGACTAGGTGGAGGCACGTCCATCTGGGAGGAGGTCTCGGGGAAGACCCAGGACTAGGTGGAGGCACGTCCAGCTGGGAGGAGGCCTCGGCGAAGACCCAGGACTAGGTGGAGGCACGTCCAGCTGGGAGAAGGCCTCGGCGAAGACCCAGGACTAGGTGGAGGCACATCCAGCTGGGAGGAGGCCTCGGCGAAGACCCAGGACTAGGTGGAGGGATTATATCTCCAACCTGGCCTGGGAACGCCTCGGGATCCCCCAGTCGGAGCTGGTTAATGGTGCTCGGGAAAGGGAAGTTTGGGGTCCCCTGCTGGAGCTGCTGCCCCCGTGACCTGATACCGGAAAGGCAGACGAAGATGGATGGATGGATGAAATCAACTCAATAATTTGTATTAGGAAATATCTGAATTCCCTGCCATCTTAAGTGCTTGACAGTCTTATACACTGTGCTGCGAGTGTGATTTTGTCAGTATTTTAAAAATTTTGAGGTTTGAGTCATCAATATTTTGTCCCGGCTGTCATCACTCCTGCTTTGATTTAAAGAGTTTAATTTCTCATAATGACTTTCTGAGCTGAACACGGATATCAAAGCATTTGCGTTACACCGGACGTCAATCAGTCGCTGTCAAGTGTTTGACGGAGTTCCAGACTAAAGTGGTTTTCATCAAATTTTCATCAGGTAATTTGCCTTTCACATCTCACCTGTTCACACTGAGCACTGTGGGGACTCTGAGGCGGCTGACAAGCCAAAGAAATGAACTCCTTGCCAGCACAATTACTTCTTTAACCCTTGCGTTGTCTTCCTGTGTACCATGCATCTTTTAGTTTTTCTGGGTCAAAATTTAAAGTGCTCATATTCTGCTCATTTCAGGTTCATAATTGTAATTTGAGGTTGTACCAGAATAGGTTTACATGGTTTAATTTTCAACAAACATCATATTTTTGTTGTACTGCACATTGCTGCAGCTCCTCTTTTCACCCTGTGTTCAGGTCTCTGTTTTAGCTCCAGAGTGAGACCTCTCACTGCTGGAACATCTTTGTTGGCAGTCGCACATGCTCAGTAGCTAGGTAAGATCACATGCTCAGTAGCTAGGTAAGACCACATGCTCAGTAGCTAGGTAAGACCACATGCTCAGTAGCTAGGTAAGACCACATGCTCAGTAGCTAGGTAAGACCACATGCTCAGTAGCTAGGTAAGACCACATGCTCAGTAGCTAGGTAAGACCACATGCTCAGTAGCTAGGTAAGACCACATGCTCAGTAGCTAGGTAAGACCACATGCTCAGTAGCTAGGTAAGATCACATGCTCAGTAGCTAGGTAAGACCACATGCTCAGTAGCTAGGTAAGACCACATGCTCAGTAGCTAGGTAAGACCACATGCTCAGTAGCTAGGTAAGACCACATGCTCAGTAGCTAGGTAAGACCACATGCTCAGTAGCTAGGTAAGACCACATGCTCAGTAGCTAGGTAAGATCACATGCTCAGTAGCTAGGTAAGGACTACATGAGCTAGCTAGCTGTTTCTCCAACTTCAGTAGAACAAGGCAGGATTAGCCGGGAGACTTCTTCTAAACGAGGGAGACTTCCAACTTTGCGTGGAATACCTGCAGAACAGGGACATGGAAGTAGTTCTTTTGGAGATTAGGGTGAACTAGTGTGTGTTGTAGCAGTGTTGTGCCATTGAGAACGAGCTAGCATGCTAACGGTTAGCCCCCTAGCCCCCTCGTCTCGGCTAGTGACGTAGAAAGCCATGCAGATGTTGACCAGCTCACCCGGAGACTGAAGGCAGGACACATTCAGGAACCGGATCTCACTCTAAACAGCATGGATGGTTGTTTTCAAAGTCTGTATGCGTGTGGAAGCACCAGAGACACAAAATAACCCCCCAAATCCCAGAAAAAGAGATTTTTTTCATAATATGGGCACTTTAAAGTTAAAACCTCCCTGTATTGTATGGAACCATCAACGTTATTTTTTTTGACAATTTGGTTGAAGGAAACCCAAATTTCTGATATAGAAACTTTTTGAAAATGGGTCAGATTAGACCCTGAGGACACCAGGAGGGATATTTGGTGGAAATACACGCGGTGGCACAGTCATGGGATCAGTAACATCTGGTGTATTTTGCAGTGTTGAGATGAAGTGTACAGCACTGCACAGTCCTTCCAGAAAAATTGGGAATTTCTTTGTGATTGTTGCGGGCAAAGATCCTTGATTATGCGGCACGTTTTCTTAAAAAATGTGATGGAATATGGGGGATATTTATGCAATGATATTGCGGGAACTTGCAAAAACTGCGGTTCCATCGTGGCTTAATCGAGGGGTCTGCAGCTTTTCGATGATGTTCACGTCGCGTAATTACGTCACTTCATAACGTCACCTCGTAACGTCACCTCGTAACGTCACCTCGTAACGTCACTTCGTAACGTCACCTCGTAACGTCACCTCGTAACGTCACCTCGTAACGTCACTTCGTAACGTCACTTCGTAACGTCACTTCGTAACGTCACTTCGTAACGTCACTTCGTAACGTCACCTCGTAACGTCACCTCGTAACGTCACTTCGTAACGTCACTTCGTAACGTCACCTCGTAACGTCACCTCGTAACGTCACCTCGTAACGTCACCTCGTAACGTCACCTCGTAACGTCACCTCGTAACGTCACCTCGTAACGTCACCTCGTAACGTCACCTCGTAACGTCACCTCATGACGTCACTTCATGACGTCACCTCGTAACGTCACCTCATAACGTCACTTCATGACGTCACTTCATGACGTCACCTCGTAACGTCACCTCATAACGTCACCTCATGACGTCACTTCATGACGTCACCTCGTAACGTCACCTCGTAACGTCACCTCGTAACGTCACTTCGTAACGTCACCTCGTAACGTCACCTCGTAACGTCACTTCATAACGTCACCTCATGACGTCACCTCATGACGTCACCTCATGACGTCACTTCATGACGTCACCTCGTAACGTCACCTCGTAACGTCACTTCATAACGTCACTTCATAACGTCACTTCATGACACGTCAGGCACGTCCAGCTGGGAGGAGGCCTCGGGGAAGACCCAGGACTAGGTGGAGGCACGTCCAGCTGGGAGGAGGCCTCGGGGAAGACCCAGGACTAGGTGGAGGCACGTCCAGCTGGGAGGAGGCCTCGGGGAAGACCCAGGACTAGGTGGAGGGACCTCCAGCTGGGAGGAGGTCTCGGGGAAGACCCAGGACTAGGTGGAGGGACCTCCAGCTGGGAGGAGGTCTCGGGGAAGACCCAGGACTAGGTGGAGGGACGTCCAGCTGGGAGGAGGCCTCGGGGAAGACCCAGGACTAGGTGGAGGGACGTCCAGCTGGGAGGAGGCCTCGGGGAAGACCCAGGACTAGGTGGAGGGACGTCGAAAATCTGCAATTTATGAGGCGAAAGTGCGGCGTATTTGCGGCAAAAAAGGCTACACAATATTTCCTTCTGTATTGACAGGTGCAATATTAGAAAATCGATAATTATTATTATTTATTTTTTAAATTACATTTATGTCAAAACCTCGAGACTTTCAAACATCAACATGTCATTTATTAAATGTATTTGTGTAAAAATAACATCTAAACATCTTTTCCTATTCTATGTTGCTTGGAAATGCTTCCAACACGCTTGCGTGTCGCGTGAAAAATAGGCGTCGGTCCTATTTCTAGCAGGCATGCATTTTCGGCGGGACTTGAGCCGCATCTGAGACGTGCGTGTCACGCAGCGTGCACGCTCTCACCTGTTAACATGGGAGCCGAAATATAAACGGACACGCCACGCAGCTGACACGCTCACGCCACGCAGCCAGTGTGCAGGAGGCCTTCTGCTGGAGCCATCGGGGTTGTCGGAGGATGGAGTCCGTTCCCTTTTTCTTTGTTTGTCAGTGAACATTTTAAAGAGATATTGATAACTGCTAACGGCAAGCCCATCAAGCGTCCAATGCTGGGAAACAGGCTGACCCCTACCGTCTAAAAATAAATAATAATCTCACAGTGGATGGGAACCATCCGACTATAAATCTACACATTTAGTTCCCTTAAATAAACATTAGCCTGTTCCTCCTTTTCGTTCAGGAGAGCGTCATCGGTCAACCTGAGTTTGGAGAAGTTGGCCGAGGCTCCAGACGATTCGGCTTCGACCAAACCGCTCAACAAGAGAGCTGAGAGCCTGGAGAGACAATCGTCCACAGAGGGGCAGCCTCCTCCCAAACCGCCCCACACGTACTACGACAAACACAGCTACCCCGAGGAAGGGGAGAGCAGCACAGGTGAGTCCACACCGCATGTTAGCATGCTGCTTAATGCTAACAACTAGGGTTGGGTATCGTTTGGGGTTTTTTTTGATACCGGTGCTAAAACTAAACTTTTAAAATGGTGCCTTACTATTTTAAGTCCCAGTGAGTAACGTGATTAGTTGTTCATTATCAAAATCTTTGTTGCCTGTTCACTAACGTGTCCTTTTTCATGAATATTTACCTCCACCATCAATTCAGAGGATTCCTATTGGTTGAAATTTAACATTTGCGTTTGCATGAACTGGAGTAGACGCTCCATATTCATGCTCCATCTAGAAATACGTTAGCTGGTAAGAGACATACAGGACATAGACATACTGCTGTGTGTGTGTGTGTGTGTGTGTGTGTGTGTGTGTGTGTGTGTGTGTGTGTGTGTGTGTGTGTGTGTGTGTGTGTGTGTGTGTGTGTGTGTAACAAGCATAGTGTGCACGTGCTGTGCACGAGCCTAGGAGCATTTTACTAATGCTCTGTTAAAATAACAATGAAATGCTGCGTTAGTGACTTTAGACCAGGTTTTTGTTGGTCAATGGTGCCATCACTTCCCACTGCCTCAAGATAGCAATACGCCCAGAATGCACCTGAACACACCTCCCTGTAAGACCAGCACGCCCAGAATGCACCTGAACACACCTCCCTGTAAGACCAGCACGCCCAGAATGCACCTGAACACACCTCCCTGTAAGACCAGCACGCCCAGAATGCACCTGAACACACCTCCCTGTAAGACCAGCACGCCCAGAATGCACCTGAACACACCTCCCTGTAAGACCAGCACGCCCAGAATGCACCTGAACACACCTCCCTGTAAGACCAGCACGCCCAGAATGCACCTGAACACACCTCCCTGTAAGACCAGCACGCCCAGAATGCACCTGAACACACCTCCCTGTAAGACCAGCACGCCCAGAATGCACCTGAACACACCTCCCTGTAAGACCATGGGTCACAGATGAGAGCAGGTGCATTTGGTATTTAAACAACGTGGGCGCTGGACGGGAAACTGACACCTGCGTCGGTCTTAAACTAACAAAGACACTTGCGTTGGGCTTTGCGCTGCGCTGGGTGCAAGATAAGGCCCCTTGAGTTTCTCGGGGTGCAATTGAACGCAGCATTGCGTCCCGTCGATGTTGTTTCTCCGGCACTCTCCACAGTGTCTCAAAGTGCAGCGAGCCTCTTATGTGTTTTGAGCGACCGACCGTTGGACGCCCCTCTGTTGAAATCCTTTCCAGTGAAATACAGACACAAGTTAGACCCAGGGGCTTTTAAAATAACTTCAACTGTCTGTCATTTCCCCTCAGTCTCTGTGACTGGACCGGCAAATAATAGAGCAAAAGTTCTGTAACTGGTGAAATATCTCCAATGTCTATGTGAACTCTACTGGAAATAGGTTTCAAGATCAGTAATGCTGTTACGCCAAATTCCTACCCTACATTATGGAACTTAAAAATAGTCACATAGACAATTTTTGCTTGTTTTTTTATGGAGCATGCTCTCCTAGATTTGGGCTGAGCCCTGAATGTTTACAACGTCTGGCTCCGCCCCTGGTAAGACCGTTTAACATTTTTATTTAAAGAGATGTGTTCTGAGTTGTATAGTTAAATCTGCGGGGAAATTCTGCAGAATTCTGCATCTGCAGATTGGGCCCAGGTTATCAGTGAGCGTGTGAATGAATCTGTGATTTACTGTACTGCAGATGCAAAGAGCCGCCAAAAGCAGCCTCCTCCTCCGCCTGACACCCAGGACCCCCCCACTGTGACCCCCCAGCTTACAGACGACAACACGGGCAAGTCAAGACGGAGCATCTTCAGGAAGATTTTCCCCAAGAAGTAAAGCTTGTCAAGTTGACTTTAGTTTACTACCTAAGAAGTAAAGCGTTATCGACTCAATCAGTCCATCCAGTCACTTTTCTTGATTCTGGGAAGCCAAATGGTGCCATGACAAAGATGCTAATATTGAAATAATAAGGTTTCACCCCCCAGAATCGGGGTACAATTTCCGGCCTTGGCACTAGATGAGGTGTTATCGAATGCCAAATAAAAATAATCTTACGTACAATTCTCTAATTAATTTGCTAATACAAAATCTTTGAAATTGGTCCAGTATTGAGCAAGAACGCTGTAACAGGCAGCCATAAACCGTAACCTTAACCTAACGTAATGTAACCCTACAGGACAAATGTTCAGCGTCATTAGCATCCACTTAAAGTTCTGTTGTTGCCGCTGACAGACTCAGATTATTATTCTAAGTGTGTGAATACATTATAGGATGGATCCCTACAGAGATAGACCTTTTAGTTAAAGAGTAAGATCCTTTTAGTTTAACATGAAACAGCCCCGAAATCACCATCACCAAACTCTACCAGACTCCATGTAAATAATCAGGACTTTTAGCGTGTATAGAGCCAGCATATTTCCACCAGACTCCATGTAAATAATCAGGACTTTTAGCGTGTGTAGAGCCAGCCTATTTCCACCAGACTCCATGTAAATAATCAGGACTTTTAGCGTGTATAGAGCCAGCATATTTCCACCAGACTCCATGTAAATAATCAGGACTTTTAGCGTGTATAGAGCCAGCATATTTCCACCAGACTCCATGTAAATAATCAGGACTTTTAGCGTGTATAGAGCCAGCATGTTTCCACCAGACTCCATGTAAATAATCTGGACTTTTAGCGTGTATAGAGCCAGCATATCTCCACCAGACTCCATGTAAATAATCTGGACTTTTAGCGTGTATAGAGCCAGCATATCTCCACCAGACTCCATGTAAATAATCAGGACTTTTAGCGTGTATAGAGCCAGCATATCTCCACCAGACTCCATGTAAATAATCAGGACTTTTAGCGTGTATAGAGCCAGCATATTTCCACCAGACTCCATGTAAATAATCAGGACTTTTAGCGTGTATAGAGCCAGCATATTTCCACATGTAAATGGTTGAATTAAGGGTTAATTTCAACCAAACTAGAGTGGTGATTGTTGGAACAGTGGAAAGATGAACCAAGACGGCTTTTGGTAGTTTTATTTAGTTTCTGTCCACTTAGAATGAAGTGTGTTTTACGATGATAAAAGTCCTGATTATTTACATGGAGTCTGGTGGAAATATGCTGGCTCTATACACGCTAAAAGTCCTGATTATTTACATGGAGTCTGGTGGAAATATGCTGGCTCTATACACGCTAAAAGTCCTGATTATTTACATGGAGTCTGGTGGAGTTTGGTGATGGTGATTTCGGGGCTGTTCCATGTTAAACTAAAAGGATCTTACTCTTTAACTAAAAGGTCTATCTCTGTAGGGATCCTTTCATAATGTTGTCAGACACTTAGAATAATAATCTGAGTCTGTCAGCAGCAACAACAGAACTTTTAGGTCCACTAAACGGACGGTTTAACGTTACATTGCAGCTTGTTTCTTGCTTAATACTGGACCAATTTCAAAAATAGTTGTTCCCATCAGTCACTTAGACACAAAAACACAGTTACCCTTTAATATTTTCTTCCCCTCTGATGAGAATTTGTTTATGTTTCTGATCTAAAACAGTTTGAAGCGACTTCATCTGAAGAGTTTTGATTTCTGCCTTTTTTGAAAAGCAACAAGACAGAAAATCCAAACTAATTTGTCGCATTTTGGAGCAAAGAAAAGGTTGATGAAATGAAAACATTAACAGAGACGATGATGATGATGATGAGGCTCCACGTTTTAACTTTGCTTAATGATTCAGTCTTTTTGGAAACTAACTTCATTTATTTATTAATGAGCAACAAATCCAAACATCTTCAGACTCATCGTCTCCTCCATTCAATTGAGATCAATACTTCAATCATTAAAAATAATGAGTCAGATTGAGACGTT